>MJUT01042669.1:0-10341 GCA_002080005.1 Gigantidas platifrons | reverse complement strand
TGTGCAAAAATACTTTTAAAAGAATTGACTAACACGAAATTGTATTTAATGCAGAAAGATTATTACTTCATCACTTCATTTTCAATAGATCATATAACAGGCTCATGTTGAAATAGTAGACCAGTGTCATGTTATAGACATTATTTATATGCTTGTAATACTTAATATTATTATCAATCATATTACAACTGATTATTACATGACTTCGGATAATGTCTTTTTCTGATAAGCACCTCGTGGTTTTGTTTACCTTGTGAGAATGTCATAATCACCTTGTGTGTCGTCACGCCAGGTGAATATAACATTCCAACAAGGTAAACAAAAGAAAATATCGTGATCAAAACTCATTTTAAGGGTGAAAGAAACATATACAATGTGTCATATTATAAAACAATTAATGAATTTCAATTCGGTAGATACCAGGATTTATTAACCCAAGAATAATATATTTACCTCGGATCTAAGGGGCCTTGGTAAATATAATATTCTTGGGTTAATAAATCCTTGTATCCACCTCATTAAACGCCATTATTTGTATAATGTTGCATGTAGTTGGATCTTTTTTTTTTGACAACACACCAACATCTAACGATATCCTGTATAGAATGATATGTTTGATGATATGCTGGTTTAAAATGTTGTTCCATCCTTATAACATGACGTAATCTGATTCTTGTCTGCTACATGTATACCACATTTTATTATCTAAGTCGTTGTTTATCTGTTGATATGATGATTTGTATATTTACCATTTGATCTGTACATGTAATAATACTTAATGGATGATTAAGACCATCAACTTTCTTTTATATAACAAATATTATACAGATCACAACTTCTGCATTACTTAAGGATTGATCGAAATTTCTGGTCGGTTCATGAAGAAATAACCTCAATCAGATTGTACACACCATGTAACACGCGTGGCGGATTACGCAAGGGTGTGTACAACCTGATTGAGTTTTTTTTTTCGAATGAACCGAACAAATAATTTCGATCAATTCTAATAAATTAATTCAAACTTTTTTTGTTATGATATTGAAAAATATATATATTTTTTTTAAATCAGGCAAGTAATCGGAAATAAATTTTAAATAACCCCAAAAGGTGCCTCATTTAAAGAAAATCGCCTGATGACAACGGCACGCGAAGCCTTGAAAACGACGTCTATCTTCAGATTCAGTACAATTTTTTTAATCCAATCAAAACACATATAAAATGATATGTGACTCTAAAATTAATTTATATAGATTTGATTGATTTGATTTATTTTGCTTAACGCCACTTTCAGCAATATTTCAGCTGCACCATGGTGACCAGTTTTAATAGTGGAAGAAGACGGAGTACCCGGAGAGAACCACCGACCATAGGCAAACAACTGGCAAACTTTATTAACTGCGGCTGCGAGTCGAGTGCATCCTGTTTTGTAATTTACAAAGCCGGGAGCAAACCCATGGCGTATTGGTGATTGGCCTGTACAAGTTGTTAGGTAATCCAACTATCTAACTCATTGAGCCACTCGGGCCCGTATTAGATAGACTAAGTATATTGTACACAATGTTGACGTTTATGATTCAGTGTTCTTAACAACAACGCTGCTCACCCAGTTTGATGGTAGTGTTGGCATTCCACTAACATGTGGATTATACTTGCATGACCTCATCATTGCAGTGTGGAGGAAAGCTTGGGTAAAACAAATATGGTATAATCCCAACACATTTTCGTGAGGCGTCGGTACCAAGCCAGAGAAGTGAGCGGTCATATATATATATTTATCCTGGATTTGGGTTATTTTTGTCATAATAAATAGGCTGAAATAAATTTGCTTTATTATGACAGTGTCATGATAAGATTTTTCACATTAGCATAATAAAGCTATTAAGCCACACCCCTGTCATAATTACACTTTTCATTTAAGTCTAATAAAGTTATTAAGACACACCACTGTCATGCATTGGAATTGGGTTATTTTTGTCATAATAAATAGGCTGAAATACATTTGCTTTATTATGACAGTGTCATGATAACATTTTCCACATTAGCATAATAAAGCTATTAAGCCATACCCCTGTCATAATTACACTTTTCATTTAAGCCTAATAAAGTTATCAAGACACATCAGTGTCATACATTGGAATTGGGTTATTTTTGTCATAATAAATAGGCTGAAATAAATTTGCTTTATTATGACAGTGTCATGATAACATTTTCCACATTAGCCTAATAAATATATTAAGTCACGCCCCTTATCAGAACTACTATTAAAGTAGCAATGTGATTTCAGCTATCTTTTTCTTATTACTAAATCAAATAACATTTTTGTTGCAAATTTTAATGCAGGATAAATACAATATTGGTGTAATGACGGTTACTATAGAATTGATGTTGCTCGGCACAAAATGGATGGACATACTCGCTAAGGTTCGTCTTTTACCCATTTCGAAGCCTCGCCATATAAATTATATGTTTACCGTCAATACACCAATATTGTATATATATTATAACAACTTCTTGACGTACCTTATGAAACGACTAAATATCAAACATTGCTTAAAAACAGTGTTGTACTATTAACGTTAGTTAATTTATTGCTGAAAACATCTTATGCAAAAGCGCAAGATAAAACAGAAAAGCATTACACTTATGATTTATTATCTAGACTGGCGAAATTGTTTGGTCACGGCTGCATACAATTATTTCAAAACAAATACGTGTACGCTGCAGTCCCATCAAAAGCACACAATTTGTGCCATGTAGTTCAATAATAAAGTTCAATCAACAAAAGCACACAACTCGTGGCATGGAGTTCAATATTAAAGTGCAATCAACAAAAGCACACAACTTGAGTTCAATATTAAAGATCAACAATATTCAACTCACAGTTCAATGTTTAGCACACAGTTCAATATTAAGCACTTTAAATAATGTTCAATAATATGCAAATGTCTGAATTCTTTAACATTATCAGGGTCAAAGAACAATTATTTTCTCAAAGAAAGAAATTTAAGTAACATTGATAAAAATTTAAAATTGTTGCTAGAAAGTTGTCGATTGTTCTGCACAAACTTCAAATTAAATACTTGACCCTCCTGTGAAGGTAAATTTACAAAATTGGATGCCGCGTTTATGCCAACGAGAGTCATTTCAATGGAAACACAACTTCACCAATTCATCATAGTCTTTTCCTTCAAGTTGATGACATGCATTGGCAGCCGTGCCGATAGTGTTCTGCACAAACTTTAAAATACATATTTGACCATGGGAACAGAAGTCAAATGAAGTAAATTTACAAAATTGGATGCCGGTTTATTGCAACGCGAATCATTTCAATGGTAGCGCAACTTCACCAATTCAGCATCGTCTTTTCCTTCAAGTTGAAGACATTCATTGGCATCCGTGCAGGTAGCTTGTTAACCTTCAATTCCCCACTCGCCAAACCTCTGAAAAAGAAAGCAAAGCCGCAACAGTCTTTGTCCCTTTTTACATGCAAAAACAATTTCAACAACTTTGGGTGGGTGTGGTGGGTTTTTGTCTGCAGATTGATTGTAAGCAATGTAGAAATGCATGTTTTTCATGACCTCACCTTGCGATGCTAGGATTTACATACAATACGGGAGACAACTCTTCAGGCTTCCAGCCAGTATAATTCAATTACCTATATAAAGAACGACAACTCGAACAAAGACCTATATTTTTTCAATAAATTCATCTATCATTTTAAGTGAATGGATGTAAATATTTTATTGTAATCTAATTTCGATTCACTATTGTGTGTACATGTTGTAGATTCCATTATGAAATATGTAAATCATATTTTCAAAAAATCCAAATCAGCTCTTTGTGTTTGTTTTGTCATCATGTCATGTCATAATTGTACAGTTCAATTCATCTTTGTTTGGAATTGTTTATGATTTAAGTTTAATTTGCTTGATTTTTTTTTATTGTTTTATTAGAGATATATTATAAGATTTTAGCGTCTCCACCCTTAAAAGACAAAATAATAAAACAAAAAAGAAGATGAAGTTATGATGACATTGGTGCGTTCTCCTACGTCCGATGTAACAAACGAAATATATACGATATTCAGAGTCATGATTCAATGTCGGTCTTCTGTTGTAATTCGTGATTTGCGATCTTTGCTTTAGATGAATCATTCACTTAATTGTGCCACTTATCTATACCTCTTGTGATTTTTAATTTGTTTCATCAGATAGCTATTTTACTTTTATAGTATGTACATTACATATTTTTGTGCATATAATAACGATTTCAAGAAGATAAGACGAATTATTTCACTGAGTCAATACCTCTGCTGGTGGACTATGACATGGTTTATTATATACATGTGTTATTGAAATTTAGAGTTCCTAAAAAATGAAAGAATTATTAAAAACTAAGTGTCTCCTCCCTCAGGCATAGGTGACCTTAACCGATTATGGCGATCCCAGTTAGGCTCTTTGGATTACTTGCCCCCAAAACTTTTAAAATATTTCGTTTTCCAACCTTACGACTGTGAGTGGACCTCATGAAGGTTATTCCAGAAACGCGTTGTGCGCACTAATTTTGATATCTACATTTTATTATAGAGTAATTGAACCACTTTATCTCTAAAATAGATAAATTATTTTATTTCATATGACCCCTTTATTGTATGTAATAGGAATAGTGAATACTCGGTCAACTTAAGTAAATTTAACAAGATTCGAATACTTGTTAGTTTAACCAGATATAACAAAGTTCTAAAACTTGTTAATATAACGAAATATAGCAAGATTCGAATACTTGTTAATTTAACCAAGTATAGCAAGGTTCGAATACTTGTTAATTTAACGAAATATAGCAAAGGTTCGAACATAATACTCACTAATTTACTTGAATATGAAGATTGATTTACGGTTGTGAACTGTATTAATTTTTCCATATTGTCTTAAAAGAATTCTGTAGTACAACATATAGTATCTGTCGGGCTGTTTTTATAATCACGATAATATGAAATATATGTATATCCGGCAGTGAAATATTTTACATGACGAATATCAATTCTTGTGAATAAAATCCTATTCGCAAATTAACCAATTTACGAATTAGTATACACACAAGGTTTGTTTACAAAATTACAAAATACGAATACAAATACAAAACACTCAATTACCAGGTTTCACCAAATTATAATCATAGTGGTATATGTAATTACATGATAGGTGTTCTCCTTCGGAAACATATACAATTAAGGATGCTCTCAGTTTCTTGCATAATCAACAAAATGTATAATTATATAATTGCTACTCAACATTATTCAATCCGGCATAAGAATATAATTTACATCATGTTATGCCGCATTTCATAGCCAAGTTCATTATTAAAAATATATTAGAAAATAACTACTCACTGTTATTAAACAATAATTAAGGAAATTCAATACAGTGATTATCAAGTTAAACTATTATGAATTAAACGAAATATAGTTATCTTCGTTCATTCATTCATTCATTCATTCATTCATTCATTCATTCATTCAATTAGTCAGATCGAATGGTCTAAGTTTCAAATTTCTCCAAAATAAATAAGATACCGAAAATGACAAGCAATGTGTAAATACCTTCAATTATAATCAGTTGCAATATAATACAATCTAATGACATCAATAAGTCTATGCAAATTCCAAAGAATCAGTATGATAAATTTGTAGAGCGTCTTGGACCTTCCAAAGCCAATACCCTTTTAAATCTAACTCAAAAGCAAAGACCAATCAGAAGGACTGAATTTAGAATCTCGGAAACTTTGGACCAATAGAAAGCATGATAAGAATATCCAAGGAAAGAAATGATTCCAAGGCATGTGCCATACCAAGCATGTTAATCCAGGTGTGTCGTTATCTAATCAATATACAATGTACTAGAGTAGTTTTAATGAGATCGATAATTATAGCTCATTTAATAATTTATTAATATAATATATAAAAGTAATTATATACAAGTTGAAATATTTCATCTAAAACATCCGCGAAGTTATTAATTACTGAATACATAATTATGAAATAAAACTATTACTATGGTAAAATACAACATGTCACACCTTATGGTGTCCCACCATTTAATATAATAAGAAGAGTTAAGACAGTATTTAATAATTAAAATATAACTATATGTTTTCGGTCTCAAGCTTCAGTAATGCCTGTCCGATGTCCTTTTCTGATGATGGAAACATTCCTGGAAGAGCTAGACCTTTTACGTACTCTGCTTGCCGCATTATTCTGATTTCTTGAAGGGTCATCTTGTCTGAAAAACAGGCTACTGGACCAGGGCTATAAAAAGATTCGTCTTATTCGATCTCTTAAAAAAATTATATTCCGATATCAAGATCTTGTCGAAATATATTCTGTCTCTGCAGATACAATAGTAAAAGATACATTTTCATATAGTGAAAATGTATAAAGATAAGGATTTGGTATACGTGGTTTACAATGTCAAAAATATGTTTTGTGAATGTGTGACGTAAAAATGCTTTTGACATATACGGTCGTAATTAAAATACTTCAAAGGACTCATAGTTGATGAGTTGATGGTGATGGTTCACGAGATATATTAGATATTGAGTTTGGTACTGTTTGACTGCTATTTTGCCTGTTTTTTCCAGTATTGTTGTAAATGCTGTTTTAGTGACAACGGGAACATTTGAACCGTAATGGAAGCGAGCGGTTGGCGCCGTGAAATCTGATTCAATCCACCATTTCTTTAGAAATGCCTGTACCAAGTCAGGACCATTGCGGTTTTCCAGTTTCCCGGTTGTTGACTGATTTTGTCTGTTTATTGATTTATGAGTTTTGAATTTCCCTTTGGAAGATTGCTCTGTGTTCGGTAATTTTGTTATTTCCCTTAATTGTTTCTTCTACGTGCAGACTTTCTAGAGACAGCGTTATCTTCTTCTTCGTCCTTGTGTTCATCTTCATCATCATCTTCAGGGCCCTGTTGTCTTGTCCTTTGATGAAATAACTCACCATTTATCTCTACTATATCTGGTAGAACATCAGTCTCTGCACGTGTATTCGATGGTTCTTCAATAGATGTTTCAGTATTCACTGTAGATTCTGACAAGTTAGAATCTGTGTCTGTTGCTTCAAAGGTCTCTGTTGTGTTCGATGTTGTAATCGAATCATCTATCTCAATTGGTGTCGGTTCTGAAGGTTTTCTGTCTATCACTTCTGTTTCCCTGTGCTAGGGGTCCTCTGTAACATCAGTTTCCTTCACTTCATCTAACTCTAGCTGGGATAGGTATGGTTCAGATTGAGATCGAGTAGTTTCTAAGAAGACAGATTCCTCCTCCGTTTGATCTTCATCGCTATGATCTGGAATGTTTACTCTTATCTGGTCTCTGCTTGGTAAATGGCCTACCAGTAAAAGTAAGTTCCGATGCAGTGATATCTTTTTACCGGTACCGTCTTCTCGTCTTACTACACAAACTGGGGTATCTAATGTCGAATTTATTGCAAGCAAACTGGTTTGCTAAACTTTTCATTTATTTAAGAAACCCGGTTTAAAACTGGGTTGAAACCCAAATTGATTTTCATGTTCATCGAGTCCAAGCCAAAATTTCCAGAATTTTAGCAAACCGCACGAGAGGCGGTTTTACATTTTGGTTTTGAAACATTGCGGCAGCGGAGGAAAAGAAGAACATGCTTTGACTTCATATTGATAATTCACAAATGGAATGGGTATGTGAACAACATCAGAAAGACAAATACATTTATACAAATGCCTGTTATAATCAAGTTATCGGTTTACAGAGGGCTTTTTCCTACGCTTAGTTATGAAAATCAACAAAAATGTGAATTGAAATGTTCTGTGAACAAAATGTTGAAGAATATGACATAGCCATGCATCATAACTTTCATCCTCACTTTATGTTAAGCTGTTTATCAATATTCGGTCTATAAGATCATTTAGATCTGGAGTGTCAGCCATCTTTAGAAACCACCAATTCACTGAAATGTGCTAAACCATGGTTTAGTTAGAAACTGGTTTGTATTAAACTTAAAACTGGTTTGCTAAACTGTAAACCCTAACCAAAACAAGTTTGATTGCAAAAAATTCGACCTAAATGTTGTTGCTTGAGTACAATATAAGGTTGATTTTCCCAATGATCACTGAGTTTGTGTTTTCCATCCATCCCATGCTACTATCTTTACTAACACTGTATCGCCAACATCTACAGTGCCTTATCTTGCCTTGAGATCGTACCCATCCATTGATGTTCTTGGGCTTTCTTTGTGGCTGATAAGGCAATCTTATATGCTCTTGACATTCTGTCTTTTAATTCTTTGACATATTTTAAAGTTGGTATGCTGTTGTTGTTACATGGATGAGTGCTGAAGGTAATATATACTGGAAGTAATCGTTCTCGTCCAAATAATAGAAAATACGGTGTCATTCCATTAGTGTCATGCTTAGTGCTGATATACACATGGGTCAATCCCATGTCTGTTCTGGGTTGAGTGTTCCAAGCATCGATAGTATTGTTCGGCTAAACATTTCACAGACACCATTTACCTGTGTATGGTAAGGTGTGGTGCGTGATTTTGTCATACCAACAAGTTCACATAACTCTTTGATTAGTTTGCCCTCAAAGTTGGCATCTTGGTCACTGTGTATGCGCTTCCCTGGTGGCCCATCTGATCATGAAGAGATATTATAATCATTAATCGATGACTACGTGGTAATACAAGGTGAAAGTGTTTCTCTCCAGTTGTACTGTTGGTAACTAACCGTCTAAGTACCTTGTTTTTTACCTGTAAGTTATAACAATTATGGAAGAATACACGGTTTTCTAGAGTCTTAGGGACACTGTATATGCGTAGCTTCTGTCCCGATATCACCTGTGAAATCCAAAAACGAGGAAGTCCATCTTTATTCTGGGCGTCTGCTAAGTCTACCCTGTTAGAAATGAAAGGATCCGAAAAATGATTAGTGATCTCAGCTGAAAAAGAAATAGTCTCTATAGCTGGACTGAAATAAAATTACAAATAGCCTGTACTGATGCTGATGGTAATTCACTGGTGTTGTCGGTGATGTTTGCTAGTGGTGGTAATCTTGACAATGCATCTGCATCTGCGTTGTTTGCTCCGGGTCTGTATTTAATTTAAAAATCATAAGATGAAAGTCCAGCAATCCATCATTGAGTAGTGGCATCCAACGTTGCTGATGAAAGAGCATAGGTAAGTGGATTGTTGTCGGTGTAAACGATAAATTTGGATGTCATGGGGTAGTCACTGAGCTTATCAGTCACGGCCCACTTTAACGCTAAGCATTCTAGACGATGAGCTGGGTAGTGCTGTTCTGATTTGGTGAGTCAATGACTTGCATAGCCAATGACACACTTATGACCGTCTTATTCCCGGCAGATGATAGCTCCTAATCCGCGTCCAGAAGCATCTGTATGTAATTCAAATTGTTGAGTAAAGTTTTGATAACCAAATATAGGCGGTGTAATAAGACAAGACTGCAAGGGAGTAAAAAAGCGTTTTATTTCGCTTCTCCCCAAGTCCATGCTATTCTAGAATTCTCTACTTTAGACTTCTTTCCTTTCTTTTTCATAGTTATTGGTATGAGATTCGTTAATGGTCGAGCTATTCTAGAAAAATCCTTGAAAGATCGTCGGTAGTAGTGAGCAAAACCTAAAGACCTTCTTACCCCTTCATGTGCTCTATTCCGTGCTCGGATACTACATGTCCGATATAACGAACTTTTGGCATGAAAAATGAACACTTCTTAGGATAATGTTTCAATCCTGTCTCTCTCATTAGTTGGAAAACCAAATCAATTATGTGAAGATGTTCCTCATAAGTATCTGAAAATATGATGACATCATCTAAGTAAACAAAACATGTTTTCATGTTCAGATCTTGTAGAATGGTTTCCATTAGTCTTTGATATGTAGCTGGACTGTTTGTTAATCCAAACGGCATGCGTTCATATTCATAAAAGCCTAGTGCGCCTATTATAGATGCTGTTCTCTCTTTGTGTTCTTCTTCTATCTCTTTTTGATGATATCCTGATTTCATGTCTATGACAGTGAAATATTTGTTATCAGCTAGTCCTTCCAGAATCTCTTCTGTCCGTGGTAGTGCACGTGCATCTTTGATGGTGTTCGTGTTTAGTTGGCGATAGTCGACACACATACGTAGTTTTCCATCCTTCTTTCGATACAGACCGACATCCGATGTCCAAGGAGAGAGCGGCTGTTTGATGATTCTGCTAGCCAATAGTTGGTGGATGTGGTCTCTCACCTCCTCGTACATCGTAAGTGGAATATGTCTGTGTTTCTGTTTGAAGGGTAGATCATTCG
>MJUT01042658.1:31597-43516 GCA_002080005.1 Gigantidas platifrons | reverse complement strand
TGCGCTGTTTCCAATGTTTTAGCGACAACCGGCCACAAATGAACATCTAAAGTTTCAATATATTTAACGGAGTTCATATTACAATTGAAAGGAATGATTGTTCCTATACCATTGTGTGTAATACAGCCCCAGAACATAGCCGAGATCGTTCCTTGCTTCTCCCTGTCGGATAGTATTCCTGTGCATTCAGGGTATAAACGTTCATTGCATCGACGTCAAATATAAATATTCTTGTCTGCCCCTATCACAACTTTAGTCTCGTCACTGAATATAATTTTATACCAATTATTACGAACAGTCCATGTTAATTTTTGACGACACAATAAAATCTACGGGACATATTCTCCTTTCTGATTCTGATTTTCTTGGAAATAACTCGTCTTTTGTAACCACTTTCAAATAAGCATCTCCTTACAGTCCTAGAGGAAAGATTATCCACAGATGTGTTATTAAATTTATTCGTAAGATCCCCTAATGTTTGTCTTCTGTTTTCCCTGACCATCCGAAAAAGTCTTCGGTCACCGTTTTTCTCTCTCTGCCTGGTCTTGTGAGGCTTTCCTCGTTTCCTCTCTTGCGAACACGTTTTATAAATTTGTTAACAGTCCTGGGTATTACTCCAAGAACTTGCGATATCTTATGACCAGAATAGATTTCATTTGAAAGATCTAGGATGATTTTTGTCACCTCTGGTGTCAGATCTTTATCATGGCGATCCATTTTTTTTAGCAGACGACTGTTTACAAAATATCATAAATACAAGCGATATACTAATCTTAATATCAGAATCGGTATCTGAATTAAAATTCCGGCACCGAAATTTATTTATTATTTTACTCCTTCGAAGGGTAAACTTCATCAAATGTGGGGAATACTCTTTAGGACAAAAGACGGTAGCTATTTTGGGAACTTTAATATGGCCAGGTACTGCACATTATTAATTCATTATTTGCTTTAAAAATAGAATATATTATGTAACAATCGTACAATTAAAAATTAAAATAGACAGAAACGTGCCTAAGTATATGTGTCCGTATTTGGAGAAGAAATCGACATGTTTGCAATGAATTAAGCGTTAGAAACAGATGTGCTCTAATAAAGAAGTCATTTGTTTATATTTAGACAAGATCAACACAGGAATAATATTATATTTGTACTATTAAGGAGCATACAGAGAGATTACAATATATGGACACCAGAGAATAAAATAGTCAAATATAGCTATATGTATAATACCAGGAATACTCTAAAGAGTCTGAATTTAAATCATTGTTATTGGAAAGAAAAAAATAAATTATTTTTTTTATAGAAATAAATGTTTCCTGTATTTTCATTTCAAGAGGTGAATGAACATATATATCTGACTATGTATTAAATAAAACTGCTAAACCCAATTAGTAGAGTAACTTTTCACACATTTGTAAGATTTTATTGCACCTATCTAACACACGTCTAAATTTCATATCATTCGAAAGCTTGTATATAGGGCTATGCGAATTGACTGTTCGTAAAAGTTGGAAATGGTCACATTTTCGCTAATTCGATGTTAAGAACAAAGGGAGGTAATACGATAAAAAATATCTTTTTCACAAAAATTCCGTTTTATTTCATAAGTATGAATAAAAATGTGACAAAAAGCATATAAAATGAAACGCGTGTTAATTCTTGATAAACATATCAAATAATAGTACCTTAAACTATTGAGACTTATTTTAAAAATAGCATATTTCGAGAAAAGCGGACAAAATCACATTTTCTCCAAAAACATATTCCTTAAAGTGCGAAGCCTATCTAAGATGATAAAATCAATAACAAACAGATGCAGTGATGTATCTGGATGTTTTCTATAATAAACAAAATAACCACTTGACCATCGAATGTGAATTTTTGTGAACTTTTAAGAAGAGGAGGAAGAATGAAAAATCAAGGAAAATACATAAACGTCCGTTTTAGATTGATTCAACAAGCCTGTTTGGCAGGCTGTAAGGGAGGGGGTATGCACTTTCATGCGAGTTGATTGTTTATGTCTGTTGCAAATGCCATCAAGCGGATCTTTCGTAAGGGAATCATGCACAAGTTCAAGATACGCATAGAAACGTGTCACATACATACACGCAAAGACACACACACACACGCACGCACGCACGCACAGACGAATGGCAGGCAGGTAGGCAAGCAGGCAGACAGGCAGGCAGGTAGGCGGGCGGGCGGGTATCGGGTTTCGGGCGAGCGGGCGGGTCTGTGAAGGCAGGCATGCAGGCAGGCAGGCACACACGCACGCACACACGCACGCACGCATGACCAACCCACCCTCCCACCNCCACCCACCCACCCACACATTCATCCAAGCTATTAGGGTAAAACGAATATGCTCCACTGTTGAAACCACCAAGACTAGGAGATTAACCCCATCATTTGAAGAGACGGGGATATATTGACAAAGTTATAGAGAGTGGGTTTTCAAAGGCTAGCGAAATTCACAGAAATGACCTCCTGGAGTACAAAGAGAAAAGATCAACAAACGGGTTACCCTTGTTCTCACTTACCATCCCTCTTTAGAGAAAATTTCAGGTATTGTCCGTCATCATTGGAAAGAAATTGCAAAAAGTGAAACGCTGGCCAAGTTGTTCTCTGAACCACCCGTTGTAGCGTTTCGGCGACCTAAAAGCATTAAGGATACACTGGTCAAAGCTGCGGTATCTAGACCTTCATCGATGGTCGGCTAGTGTAAACCATGTGGTGACAAGCATGGCAAGTGCTGTCTCCAATTCCATAGCAAGACGACAGGAAGGGAGAATAGGATCTTGTGCAATGTCAATTGCAAACCACTTAATGAACGCTATTTATTATGTGTTTGTTAACGTAACTTATAGCGAAGAGCTTTAACATAACGAATTCGGGTATTCAGTGAAAAATATCGTCCTTTTACAATTCACTGCTAAACTGTATCCAGTACATCGCGGCACGTGGGGAATCGTATGCACAACTCAAGTATTAATAGATACTGATTCAATAGTGATGTAGTGAAGAAGAAAAAATACCACACATTTCATAAATCTAATAGAAAAATCGTAGAAAGAGGCAAAATATATGCTTCTAACACACAAATACATGACCACAATAACAATAAGACTTTAGAGGCTGGAGAATGAGTGAGTAGTTGTTTTATCACTAACACACAAATACATGACCACAATAAAAATAAGACTTTAGAGGCTGGAGAATGAGTGAGTAGTTGTTTTACCACTAACACACAAATACATGATCACAATAAAAATAAGACTTTAGAGGCTGGAAAATGAGTGAGTACTTGTTTTATCACTAACACACAAATACATGACCACAATTAAAATAAGACTTTAGAGGCTGGAGAATGAGTTAGTAGGTGTTTTACCACTAACACACAAATACATGACCACAATAAAAATAAGACTTTAGAGGTTGGAGAATGAGTGAGTAGTTGTTTTACCACTAACACACACATACATGACCACAATAAAAATAAGACTTTAGAGGCTGGAGAATGAGTGGGTAGTTGTTTTACCACTAACACACAAATACATGACCACAATTAAAATAAGACTTTAGAGGCTGGAGAATGAGTGAGTAGTTGTTTTACCACTAACACACTAATACATAACCACAATAAAAATAAGACTTTAGAGGTTTGAGAATGAGTGAGTAGTTGTTTTACCACTAACACACGAATACATTACCACAATAAAAATAAGACTTTAGAGGCTGGCGAATGAGTGAGTAGTTGTTTCATCACTAACACACAAATATATGACCACAATAAAAATAAGAATTTAGAGGCTGGAGAATGAGTAAGTAGTTGTTTTACCACTAAGACACAAATACATAACCACAATAAAAATAAGACTTTAGAGGCTAGGGAATGAGTGAGTAGTTGTTTTACCACTAACACACAAATATATGACCACAATAACAATAAGACATTAGAGGCTGGAGAATGAGTGAGTAGTTGTTTTAGCACTAAAACACAAATACATGACCACAATAAAAATAAGACTTTAGAGGATGGATAATGAGTGAGTAGTTGTTTTACCACTAACACACAAATACATAACCATAATAAAAATAAGACTTTAGAGGCTGGAGAATGAGTGAGTTGTTGTTTTATCACTAACACACACATACATGACCACAATAAAAATAAGACTTTAGAGTCTGGAGAATGAGTGAGTAGTTGCTTTACCACTAACACAAAAATACATGACCACAATAAAAAATAAGACTTTAGAGGCTGGAGAATGAATGAGTAGTTGTTTTACCACTAACACACAAATATATGATCACAATAAAAATAAGAATTTAGAAGCTGGGGAACGAGTGAGTAGTTGTTGATCCACTAACACACGAATACATGACCACAATAAAAATAAGACTTTAGAGGTTGGAGAATGAGTGAGTTGTTGTTTTATCACTAACACACACATACATGACCACAATAAAAATAAGACTTTAGAGTCTGGAGAATGAGTGAGTAGTTGCTTTACCACTAACACAACAATATATGACCACAATAAAAAATAAGACATTAGAGGCTGGAGAATGAGAGAGTAGTTGTTTTACCACTAACACACAAATGTATGATCACAATAAAAATAAAAATTTAGAGGCTGGGTAATGAGTGAGTAGTTGTTTTACCACTAACATACAAATACATGACCACAATAAAAAAAGGGGCCCGGGTGGCTCAATGAGTTAGGTCGCTGGATCTAACAACTCATACAAGCCAATCACCAATACGGCGTGGGTTCGCGCCCGGCTTTGTAAATTACTAAAAAGGGTGCACTTGACTCGTAACCGCAAGTGATAAAGTTTACCAGTTGCTTGCCCATGGTCGGTGGGTCTCACCGGGTACTCCGGCTTCCTCCAGCACTAAAACTCGTCGCCATGATATAGCTGAAATATTGTTGAAAGTGGCGTTAAACACCAAAAATCAAATCAAATCAATAAAAATAAGACTTTAGAGGTTGGAGAATGAGTGAGTAGTTGTTTTACCACTAACACACGAATACATGACCACAATAAAAATAAGACTTGAGAGGTTGGAGAATGAGTGAGTAGTTGTTTTACCACTAACACACGAATACATGACCACAATAAAAATAAGACTTTAGAGACTGGAAAATGAGTGAGTAGTTGTTTTACCACTAACACACAAATACATGACCACAATACAAATAAGACTTTAGAGGCTGGAGAATGAGTGAGTAGTTGTTTCTAGAATTATTACAACGAATGCTGCTACTAGGACTTACACTAAAACATATGCAAGATTACTTCTAGAACGTGGTGTCCATAGAGATGAAATTTGAACAGTATGTCCTCCATAGCAACCGCAAAGCATAAACAAATATAATCAAGATCCTTCGGAAGCTTGCCATGGAAGAAAATTAAAAAGTCGATAATCCATGCTAATCCAAAGAACAAATACATCATCGAAAGTTATCGGAAAATATTGTTTCAATTGCAAATCCGACGATCACAAACAATGTCTTAAACATTGATTCTATTGGGAAACGTTTCTCAACGATTGTATACGCTGTAGATAAAAATATACTATTGTTATTTTGACAGTTAAACTATCGTTTGAGTATAGAAATCATCCACCATTTCCCTACAAAAGCGTAAAAAATATCCAGTCATCATATGACCTGCTAAAGTTCCCATTCTATCTATATTAGGACTTACGTTTGGAAATCTGTAAAAAAGAAGAAAAATACAAGAAGGTATGCTGAAAAAGAAATGGTGGGTTGAATCAGATTTTAAGGCGCCAAACCTCTCGCTTCACTAAGGTACTCCTCGTTCAGGCATAGGTAATCTTCGTTGATTTTAACTGTTCAGGCCCTTTAGTTTTCTTGGTCACTGATACTTTTTATTTTATTTCGCCTTCCCATCACGTAGAGAGTACCTTATGGCGGTTATTCCAGAAACATGTCGTGTCCACTAAATTAGATATTTATGTTTTTATTTACATGACTCTACACAGAAAACAAAAATTGGATGAAAAAATATGAGTGGGTAATTGGTGTATATCCTTATTTTCAAAGCTAAGATGCAGGTTTTAGTTTTTCATAGAGGAACATTTTTTGCGCCATTTCTTTTTTTAATACTTGTCCAAGGTTTGAATTCACTTCATATCTTATAACCGGGGATTACTTCTCTTATGTTCTCCGGATGGGCTAGTGGCTCAAGGCTCGTCTCACAAGACCATTCTTTCACCCAAATGTAAACATGTTTATATTGTTGAACCTAGGGAATTCAGTGTACGGTGTGTGAGTTTTGGTTATCAAACTCAATCTAACTGTTGGTAGCAGTTTACACCATTGGTGGCATGGTTGGCCTAAGGACTGGTTTTATCCAAAGGATACATGTGTATTATGACAAAATTTATATAGGTTCTTAAACAAAACAATTTATTACGTTCGAGTGTAATGATATATTCAAGTACAACAATAATATAATTTAATTTCCCAGCGATCGATAATAACGAATATGAGGTCCCCCTATGGAATTGTTGATCGCCGTAAACTCGTAGTAAAATCTTAGTAAAACATTTATGTGAAATCGAAGTATGTGTAAATAAAGTGAAAGCGTACTGGTAATGCACAGATATCCTGGGGACGGATGTAACAATGTCTCTTTTGGTCTAAAATTTGTGGTAGTTTCCTGGTCTAAATGGGTCGCTGCTCTGTCTATGATAGTCGCTGCTGTGGAGTGCAGACGATGCCCTTTTATATATACACAGACTCTACACTTTCGATTGTGACATGAATCGTCTTCTTTGATTGGTCAGTTTTTACGGAAGTTCCCACGGTAATAATAACCACAAACCGGGCCACATAAAGTGTGAGCAAGCACACATGCGCACTATAAATTACACACAGGGTATAATGGCGGAAAGTATAAGCGTAGTTTATCATGTCAAGACGAAAGGAAAACGGGCTTAATAAAGCTTACCCAATGGAAAACAAGCCCAAGTACAATATATAAACCTACCGTGAATGAATGAAATAGGTAAGAACATGTGACACGTGGTTTATAAGTAAAACAAAAGTTGGAAAGTTGTCGCAGGCCCCCCTTTTGGTCAAACAATGAGAACGAGCTCTGTCCTAACTACTTATTTCCTATATACCGTATAACCGGTAATTTCTGCGGCAATCTAATTTCTGCGGTATTCAGCGGTCAACTCCCGACCGCAGAAATTAAAATCACAGAATATTATGTAAAATAAATGTCAAGATAAGTCCTCCATACCTGTATATATCCTGAGGTGTAGATATATTAACATTCACTGAAAAGTACTCACGTACATTTCGACTTGGTCATTATTTGAGTTTTGTTAGTCAAGTAAACATGTCACTTTTGAAATATTTAAAAAAGAAGGACGGCTCTTTGTTACCAAATCCAAATGGACCTTTGTCTGAACATCTAAGTCCACGTGGAATAGAAGAATGTAACTCCAGAGTTTCCGAAATAATGGAGAAACAAACTAATAGTTCTAACAAATCTCCGATGAGAACACCGACACGAGGAAAGTACGTTATTTATTCACCAAACGATCGTGCTAAAATAGGAAAATATGCCGCTGAAAATGGCCCAGCAGCAGCCATTCGTAAATTTACAACATAATTTTCTAGTTTAAAAGAATCCACAGTACGTTTATTTCGGGATTCGTACAAAAAGGAAAAACAAACTCGCAAGCGTAAACTTGACTTTGACTCTGAAGAAAATGATAATATTGTGGAACTGGAGAGTAAAAAACGTGGGAGGAAAACTTTAATAGGTGACGAACTAGATTCGAAGGTTAAATTATATTTACAGACATTGAGAAGTAACGGAGGTGTTGTGAATACTGCGATATGTAGAGCCGTAGCCCATGGAATTGTCACTCCTAATGACAAACAGTTACTGTCCGAGTTTTGTGGACCAATTACTCTAACAAAAAGCTGGGCTGCCTCATTATTACACCGTATGAACTTTGTTAAACGTCGTGGTAGTTGTACTGCCAAAATCCACATTAGTGATGAGAAGTTTGACGAATTAAAATCGGATTTCTTAAACAAAATTGATAAACCCGTGTCAGAATTTGACATTCCACCAGAACGTATCTATAATTGGGACCACACTGGTATTAATTATGTGCCTGTGTCAAACTGGACAATGGAGGTCGAAGGATCAAAGAAGGTGCCGATTGTTGGATTAGACGACAAACGTCAGATTACAGTGGTGTTTGCCGGTAATTTTTTCTTTGTTATTTTTAATACATTTGATTGTTTTTAATTTCTGTTTTCTTAATTAACCCATTCCTAATTAATGTTATACGACATGACATCAACAACAACAAGAACAAAGTGAAACTGTGCCAGAGTAACAAGAATAAATAAAAGTGTCATGTATACATACATACAAACAATATTATCTCCTATGTCTTACACCCTATTCGTTACAACCTCCCCTCCCCTTTTCCCACCCAAGGAAAAAGAGTTCGTCCTCGAACTAAAAATAAAGGTCACATATTTATAACAAACCTACCTAACATCCCTTACAAAAAAGACCTACTCCTCGGTGGTTGAGTAAGGAGGCCGAATGTCTCTCAGTTTGTATATGGTCCCATCTGGCAGGTATCATCTTTACTCTTTGAAAATGGTTCTCACACTAACAAGTGAGACAAAATAAAAAAAAAACACAAGTTTTCATGGTTCCTATAATCTCATCATGGTGATGCACAATATAATTCCTCTGTTATGTTGCATATAATTTGGTTATCTTAAAACATAATGCACAATGAACAATGCATAAACATTTGTCAGGAGCCAACATAACCATAAGGGAAATCAAAACCTCTTGCTTTTCACCTGGTAACAGGCGCATCTACTAAGAAATAAATAACACCATTATGTCAATGGTAACATGACCACAAATATATGTTCTGGATCAACTTCATAAACCAAATAAAATAAACCTTCACTACCATAACAAGGTACATGCATCTCTGGTAGTTTGGTATTAAAATAAACATTATATTTTGATGCACAACACTTTCTTAGTAAATATAACACAATAAATATAACATTAATAAATATGATGGATTAAGATACACATCTAAATCCACATAAAATTATATCACTCTATGATTAAATATATAGTCCTGTCTATCCTATTTTCATGTCAATTATATCTATTATTCTTTGCACCTCTGGTATTGTATTGAGACGGGTTCCCCAGGGGGTTGGTACCACCTTTTCATGTTTCCATGGTATGGTTTTAGTCTGTTTACATGGAAAGTTTTAGATTTACTTCTTGGACCTTCCTGTATTTGGGATAAGACATTTGACAAAAGACCAGTAACAGTAAATGGTCCACACCATTTCATCTGATATTTTGGAGAACGTCTCTTAAGGTTTCTGTTATCTTGTAACAACACCCCATCTCTAGTAGTAAATCTGGGGAATGCACATGAAATGTCATAACGTCTTTTTTAACGTTCTGTTGAATTCATCAGTCTATTCCTGACAACTTCATGGACTTTTTCCATACGATTAATACAATCTTCTACATAGTCTGGTAATGACTTTGATTCGTGGTCTGTGTGCTTGCCACAACATGATCAATAGAATGTGTAACTTCCATACCCATCATTATGAAACATGGTATTTCACCCATGGTATCATGTACAGAAGATCTATGCGCCATCATTAAATAGGGTAAATAAAGATCCCAGTCTTTTTTTGTTCTTAGAAACAAATTTACTAATCATATCTTCAATTGTTCTGTTAAGTCTTTCAACAAGACCTGAACTTTGGGGGTGGCACGGACTGTTCCTGGTTTTACTTTTGTGTAGCATTTTACACATCTCAATAAATATGTTTGATGTAAACTGTACTCCTTTATCAGTGTGTATTTGGAGGTGTAGACAATAACGACAACTAAATTATGTCAACAGTTTATCTACTACAGTAGTAGCCTCAATATCAGGTACACTGTATGCCTCAGCAATCCTGATGAAATAGTCAGTCACAACAAGAATATACTTGTTTCCCCTATAGGTTTGGGATACTGGATCCAAGATGACTAAAGATATTCTTTCTAGTGGTTCTCCCACAACATAGGTTTTCATTTTACCCATGGTACGACGGCTTGGCTGATTCCTAATTTGACATTCCTTACAACGTTTACACCATCTTTCAACAAGCATTGTGTAACTTGCCCAATAAAATANTACCTTCCACAACTACAAATCTGTCTCTTTGGCCCCAGTAAGTTTTATGTACTTTACTTAAGTGAGAAATATCTACCCATGCTGGTTTCTGCTTTGATTGCAACCATTCATGTACTATCCCTACAACATGGTTATTTAACTGGTCTTCTTGTAGTTCATTTGTGGTTTTACTTTCAACCCAATTGGTTGATAGGTCACTATTTTCAGCATCATCATTTCCTGCTTTACTAATATATCTGGTTGCAGGGGAGTTCATTAAACGTATCTCATTTTCGTCTCTCTTATCGCAATGACTATTCAACACATGGTCTCCTGGACAAACGTCTACATTGCCATGTTTAAGCCCTGCCCTATGTTTTATGTTGAAATTGTATGTTCCTAAAACTTCTAACCATCGTGCGAGTTGTCTCTCTGGGTTTTTGAAGTTAAGAAGCCATGTAAGGGCTCCATGGACAGTTCTAAATTGAAAGGGTACCCCATATAAATAGTGGTTAAAATGTCTAACTGCCTGGACGATGGCTAAGAGTTAACGCCTGGTCACACAATATTGGCGTTGTTGTTTAGACAGTGATTTGCTGTAGTAAGCAATGAAATGCTCCCTTCCATTATCACCAATCTGGGAAAGAACAGTTCCTTTTCCTGTACCACCGGCATCAGTGTCTACAATAAACTCTTTTTCTAGACATGGGTATATTAAAATTGGACTTGAGGTAAAAGCATGTTTTAATATATTAAAGGAATCTTCACATTCCTGTGTCCATTTAAAAATGAAATTTTTCTCTGTTAATCTATGTAGGGGTCTAGCAATTTTAGAAAAGTCTTTGATAGATCTTCGATAATAACTGCAGGTTCGCAACCAACTTCTCACATCCTTTACATTGGTAGGAGTTGGCCAGGTTTCTATTGTATCAAGCTTTGATGGATCATGTAATACTCATTCACTGGTTACAACATGACCCAGGAAGGTTACTTTGGTCTGGAACAAAAAACATTTCTTGGGAGCTATTTTTAATTCCGCATCTCTCATACGACCAAAACACTTTGGAGGCTGGTAACATGCTCCTCAAATGTTATAGAGAACACAATTATGTCATCTAGGTAAATTATGCATGTCTCCCACTGAAGACCTGCAAGAACATACTCCACGAGGCTGAAAGTGACAATAAACGCCCACAAAACGACCAAACCTTTCTTTGAAAAACAAAACTGTACTCTAGAATCAAGATTCTTGGTAATACATTTAGTCCATTGTCACATTGTGGCATAGTAAAAATGCAGATATCAAATTCAGTGCGCATGATGCGTTTCTGACATAATCTTCATGGTCCGTTCAAGGTCAAAGATTGGAAAATCAAATAATTGAATAGTTTTGAGAGCATGTAAAGCAAAGGGTGTAAAAAGGATAAACAATATCGACTAATGCTATCTATGTCTGAACAAGATTAACCCTAGTTTATAGACTACATTAAAAGGAAATGTAATATTATTTGATCTAGTTATTGTCAGTGTATGTCATAAAAGAGCGAGCTTATCAATCTTCATACATTTTTTGACTCTTGTTGAAAAAAAAGAAATTCCAGATTATTGCATCATGATTTGATTTTTGGTTTTTAGTATTTTAACGCCACTTTCAACAATATTTCAGCTATATCATGGCGACCAGTTTTAGT
>MJUT01042658.1:14581-27186 GCA_002080005.1 Gigantidas platifrons | reverse complement strand
TGACTATTTCATCTTAATAAATCATCACCAGGGGTAAGTGATTTCCTGACGAATAACGCAATTGTACTATAGTTTCATTATATCTAGATCTGATGTATATATTTAATATTTTTCACTTGATAAACCTTGAAAATCATTCCAAAAAAAGTTTGTCACACAAAATGTGTTATGCTCCTGGTATTTTCAACAACATATTTCGATAGCAATATTTTCTTGAAAGAGATATTTAAATGATATTGTGTGGGTAAAAGCATATAAGCATATAAGCATATAATAATAACAACACACTTTTATTAGCAGCATTAAGATATAAAAAGACAAAGAGTACAGCAATAGAAAGTTTATAAAAGGAAAAGGAGTCATTTTTTTAAATACGGTCCCTATCCAATGTAAACAATCTGTGTTGCAAAGAAGCTTGGAATTGAGGGGGAATTTTCAAACACACAGGTGACCATATAGTCGAGAAGACAATGAAAAAAGGTTGTCTCCCATACCCTAAGCCTACAATCTTAAATGTGACAATGCCAAATTAACCTATGAACACAATTGTGTTATATCTAAATATGTTTTTGATTATATTAAATATTCAATAAGATTCCTTATCACTGAAATGAACTGGGGAACATGTACATCATATGAATCCATCTTAATTTGTCCTTCAGTCTGTGAATATCCATCATCGATTGGTTATTAGTGCTATATATAGTCGTTGCATGCCTTTGATATACATATTTAATGTAGCAAGTTGTAATTTGGAGAAGACTTCATAAGTGTGTGTGTTAAAGTGATGCACTTTATGTCTATGTTATTATTCTTGGATGAAAGTTCAAATTTAACATTAAGTCAGCTGCAGACTGGATGAAAGTTCATTAGTTAAAATTTAACATTAACTCAGTTGCAGACGACCTTTTAATGGACTATGCAAGATTCACAATATCTATTACCGTTATCTAAAGACTGGACAGTTTATTTAGACTCTTGTTAACCTCAATGTTAATTACAATTTTATGTCTCTTATACACCTGAAATCAAAATATTTAACAGTCTAGGGTTTGGCTCCGAAGTATCAGTTCATAGTTTTAGTAGTAAATAATGAAAATAGTGCCATTTTATTCTTAATGAAATATGAAGCCTCGTAACAATGGTGGCAGCGGTTAAACCAAATTCAAGTGATAGTGAATTGATACTTTGTAAAATATAATAATGGCAGAAGGTGATACAGATGCGGAGTTTGACTCNTAGTGCTTTATTTTCATTAAGGTATATCAACGTGCATAGCTGTTTTTATGGGCCGTCGTGGTTGTGATGGTGTGGTAGTTGAATTTACAACTACCTATGCAATCAGTGTCTCACCACTAACGTTGTGAATTCCACTCGTGCCGAGATGTATTGAAAACATAGTTTGTCAGTAACTTGCGACAGGTCGGTGGTTTTCCCCGGTCCTACGGTTGACCCCACCAATAAAACTGACCTCCCAGAAATAACTGAATTAATGTTAAAAGTGGTGTTGAATACCACAACCCAACCCAAACCTAGTTGGTAGTTCTTGTAGTATAATGCATCAATTTATTTGTATTTGTCCTACCAGCAGATTATACACTCCTAGATAGTAGTCAGCTTACTACGAGTATTCATTGACTGTACTGTCCATGTGTGTGCTGTCATTCATGGTTGTGATAGTATGTGGTCTTTCTGGGAGGAAACGAATTTGTGCAGGGTTTTATCGTTTGATTATATAATATGTATTTACATTGGGGATCCAGCTATAAAGATGGGGCTAGATCCTCTTAACCGGTTTAACCCCTCCACATTTATGTGCCTATTCCAAACTTAGACCTGGATTTCCAAGGTCTTTTCATATGTTCGGTGAGAGGTGTTTGTTCGTTTTTATTTTAAAAGAGGAAAGGGAAATAAAGATACAATGGAATCACGCCATATGGAATTAGAATATGAACTGGGAAAACAAAAAATCATTGCTGAAAGTGAACGGAAAAGATGCAACATGATCTCAAGCTTAAACAATTAGAAATTGAAATAGCAAAACATTCAGGCAGCACAATAGGCAATTCTTAAAATCTACCAATTAAATTAAAACTTCAGCCATTTGACCATAAGAAAGAGGACATTTTAACGTATTTAGGTGAATTCGAAAATATATCTAATCAAGCAAAATGGACAGAGGAAGTTAAAATCTTACAGCTGAGATCATTACTAACCGGAGAGGCAAGAGAGGTCTCACAAAAAACTTGTAAAACTGATGAGGATTTCAGAAAGGCATTGATTGACAGATTTGGCCGAAATGCATCCGACTACTTCGCACTGTTAAAAAGAATTCACCAAAATGGAGATACTTACAGAGGGTTAATGAGCAAAATTGATTTGTATGTGTCGAGATTTTGTCAAGATAGAAATCCAGTTGAATGTTTCAAAGAGGAGTTTTTCCTGAGCGCTTTGCCAATTCAGCACGCTCAGTGGATAAGAAGGAACAAAGGATCGGGAACAGTGGTAGATGCTGCTGAGGATTATGTATTTCCGAATCATGAAAAAACTCACAACACTCGATTTGAAAAAAAAAACAAAAAAATTAACAATTCCAGTGATCAATTTAAGAACCGAAAAGAAGCATATTTGCAGAGTGTAACATGCTTCCGATGTAATGAAAAGGAACACTACTCCCGTGATTGTCCTAAAAAAGATCAAAAGGCAAAAATAAAGCCAGTTATTTTGTAAGGGCACAGGAGATCGGACAACAGTTAATTCAAATACCAGGATCTGTGGATGGAAAAAACTTGTCTTTCGTGAAGGACACTGGTGCTGATATGCCTCTGGTACGAGAAGATCTAATAAACCCAAGTAGTATAATTGAGGGCCGTAGTGTAACCCTGTATACTGTGATTGGTCAGCCATTCAAATCTAAGATTGCCATCGTTCAGCTGGACATTCCATACTTCTCAGGTTACACACAAGTGGGTGTTGTTGCAGACTTAGCTGCAGAAGCATTGCTTGGTATGGATGTACTCAACAAGAAATGTAGCTCTTCATTTGCAGTTACACGTGCATCAAGTATGCGTAAGCAAAAACTTAAAGAATCAAGGCAACAGGCAATGACTGAAAGTGATGTTAAGTCGAGAAATTTAGATGTTGAGAATAACTCTGCAAATATGTCTGAAAATGAAAATCAAGTTGACTTACAAGATAATGATGTATACCTTCAGTACCATGATGTCACTAAACCATTAACGATTCCGGATGTGCTTGGCATTAACGTTGAAACTTTGATTCAAATGCAAAACTCCGACAAGTCATTGGAGATACCGATGGGAAAAGCTTTATCAACTTGGGATGAATCTGAAGGTCTTAAAGAGGCTTTCTTTTATGAAAATGACATTTTGAAACGAAAATGGCAATCCGACGATCAGTCACGTTCTGGGATTCAAGTTGTTCTACCTAAGCAGCTTCGTAATATTGTAGTTACTTTAGCTCACGATAGGCCGTTAGCAGGACATTTAGGTGTTGAGAAGACCAAGCAGAGAGTGCTTCGTTCCTTTTATTGGCCAGGCGTATTCCGTGATGTGAAAAAATTACTGTTCTTCATGTGATACATGTCAAAAAGTTGCAAAGCGTACTCATCAGAGAGCACCATTGCAGATTGTTCCAACAGTAGGTGTGCCATTTCGTAAAATATCAATGGACGTAGTTGGGCCATTACCGAGAACTAGTCATGGCAATAAATTTATTATTACAGTAATTGATGATGCAACAAGATACCCCGAGGCATTCGCAATGCCCAGTGTTGAGGCCGAAAAAGTTGCAAATGTATTGATTGAGTTGGTGTATAACAAGTGATTTTAAATGACCAAGGAACTAACTTTACTAGTAAACTAATGAATCAATTTTATGAGAAAATGGGTATTACCGGAATACACACTAGCCCCTATCATCCTGAAAGTAATGCGGTATGTGAACGGTTTAATGGAATATTAAAATCTATGCTGAAGAAAATGTGTTCAAACAATAAAGATAACTGAGACGAACTTTTACCTTATGTTTTATTCGCATATCGTGAGGTTCCACATGAAGACACAGGATTCTCACCTTTTGAGATTTTATACGGCTGGCCATTTCGAGGGCCATTGCAAGTACTTCAGTCCATAATAACAGGCGAATCAGAGATAGAAACTCAGAGACCACTTTTAGAACATGTAGCCATAATTCAAAATAGACTTTCCGAAGTGACAGAATTTGTGCAAGAAAATCTAGCAAGGAGAAAATCTAAGACTAAACTTTGGTATGACCAACGTGCAACAAAACGTAAATTTTCACCTGGTGATGAAATTTTGGTGCTATTGCCTACAGAGAACTCTAAGATAACAGCTCAGTGGAAAGGTCCATTTCGTGTGGTAGAACGAGTAAACGATGTGAATTACAAAGTAAATGTAAAAGGTTGTCGTGGTATTGTTATATATCATGTCAATCTGTTAAAAGCTTATAACAGACGTGCTATGATGGCTACTGTTGCGAAACCAGATGATGGAAATGTAAGTGAAAACGACAATGAATCTTACAAAGAAAGTGAAAACGATAACGAATCTTCCAAAGATGTTCATATTGGTCAATCATTATTATATAAGCAAAGAAAGGAAATTCTAGATCTTAAGGCTATTCTCACCTCGAAACCCGGAAGAACCGATTTAATCGAACATAGCATTCGGACTACTACCGAAAAGCCAATTACTCTCAAGCCGTATAGGATTCCGCATGCATTAAGGGACGAAGTTAAAGTTGCGCTTGATGAAATGCTTGAACAAAACATAATTCAACCATCTACAAGCCCATGGAGCTCACCAATTGTATTAGTCAGAAAACGTGACAATTCTTTACGGTATTTGTTGATTATCGTACACTAAACGATGTGACAGTTTCTGATGCATATCAAACACCACGCATAGACGAACTGCTGGAAAAATTAGCAGACGTTAAATACATCAGTGCTATGGATCTTTCTAAAGGATATTATCAGGTTCCTCTCTCAAAGGATACTCGTGAAAAATCTGCTTTGGTCACCCCGTTTGGATTATTCGAATTCTTAGTAATGCCTTTTGGCATGAAGATATCTGTAGCTACATTTTCAAGGCTCATGACAAAAGCACTTTATGAACTCGATGCTGTCATA
Source organism: Gigantidas platifrons (assembly GCA_002080005.1). Taxonomy (NCBI): domain Eukaryota; kingdom Metazoa; phylum Mollusca; class Bivalvia; order Mytilida; family Modiolidae; genus Gigantidas; species Gigantidas platifrons. The sequence continues at coordinate 22,013 of MJUT01042658.1, read as the reverse complement.
TCTTACTTCGATGACATCATCATCTTTACAAAAACATGGGAAGAACATTTAGTAGTAATTCTAAATGTATTTGAGCGTTTTCGAGATATTGGAATTTTTATCCGTCCAAGCAAATGTATGCTAGGAGAAATTGAGGTACCATTGTTAGGGTACATCGTTGGAAACGGACAAATTAAAGTTGACCCGAGAAGGGTCAAGGCGATGGTGGAATATCCACTCCCCACAACGAAGAAGGAACTACGTTCTTTATTGGGAATGACAGGATATTATCGTAAGTTCATTGATAATTTTGCAAAAATAGCTGCTCCCTTAACCGATTGTACCAAGAAGGGTGAACCAAATAAAATAAATTGGACAAGTGAATCAGTAAGTGCATTCAAAGAACTTAAGACAGCTATGACAATTTCACCGGTACTTATAATGCCAGATTTCACCAAACAGTTTTTGCTCCAATCTGATGCAAGTGATTTTGCAATTGGGGCCGTATTGAGCAAAAATACAGAAAATGGAGCGCATCCTATTGCTTACATTAGCCGAAAGCTTTTACCTAGAGAACGAAACTATTCCGTCATTGAAAAAGAGTGTTTGGCCATTGTATGGGCCGTGGAATCTGTTTCGTACTGTTTATAAGGTACAAGTTTTGTTGTGCAAACGGACCACAATCCTTTAGTTTGGCTTAATAGAATGAAAGACAAAAATCAGCGTCTACTTAGATGGGCTCTTGCTCTTCAACCGTATCAAATAACTGTTCAGTATAGGAAGGGTCATCTCAATAAGAATGCCGATGGATTGTCCCGTTGTTAGTCATATAAATGTTCATATCCATTAGGTGGAATATGAAATCTGTGAAAGTTATTTATAAAATAAGAAGTGATTATAAATTATGTGGAATGGTTAATTTCTATTATTTGGAATTTGGAAAATAACGTTTGTTTTCTCAAAATAGCTATTTGAAGCAATGCAATGTTGCATGGAAAAATGAATTATGTATTTAAGCTGTGCTTAGCTATGTTAAAGCTGTGTTTAAGCTGTGTTAAAGTTACGTTATAGCTGTGGTAAAGTAATACAATTTTTTTTTAAAAGTCGCGAGTTTAATGGAAAAAATTTGGAATACTCCATAAGGTGGAAATATTGTTGCTGGCAAACTCCATAAGGTTGAGGTGTTTTCTTGTGGAATATATTACATAATGTGGATATGTGATATTCAGTGGAATGTAAATTAAAAAAAAAAGAAGCAATTTAGCTAAGTGAAAAATATCATAGTGCATTACTAGTAGTTGTAGTGTTAGTTTAATAAAAGTGCAGAAGTTTACTATAAAACGCTCGTAACATATACGAATCATCATTTATCGTTTGGATTTATTGCGTTCATAAACCACAATTATGGATACTTTTGTAAAAAAACCTGATGTGTGAAGTCACCTACCAAACCTGGATAAAACATATGACTTTAAGCGTTATGCCAATTGTTGTTGATTTTTGTAAAATACCATTTATTGTATCGGAGCCTGCCTTTTTAATTTTCTTCTAATTTTCCAAAATGTTAAGTTTTTGTGTAAAGGAATGAGGTGTTAAAATGATGCACTTTATATCTATGTTATTACTCTTGGATGAAACTTCAAATTTAACATTAAGTCAGCTGCAGATTGGATGAAAGTTCATTTGTTCAAATTTAACATTAACTCAGTTGCAGACGACATTACAATGGACTATGCAAGATTCACAATATCTATTACCGTTATCTAAAGACAGGACAGTATATTTAGACTCTTGTTAACCTCAATGTTAATTAAAATTTTATGTCTCTTATACACCTGAAATCAAAATATTTATCAGTCTAGGGTTTGGCTCCGAAGAATCAGTTCATAGTTTTAGTAGTAAATAATGAAAATAGTACCATCTTATTGTTAATGAAATATGAAGCCTCGTAACATACATAATTTCTCAGATTATAATTGTTATCAACTAAATATTCATTTAGACAGTCGTTTAAATATTCAGGAGCTATATTGTTATGAATTTTATGAAATAATGTCAGTTTTCGACGCCTCTGTCTACAGCTTAAAGTCTCCCAACCGGTTTCAAAGTATAAGGATTTCTTGCTAGCAAATATTGGCAACCCAGTAATTATCCGAGCGGCTTCAAATTGAAGCTGTTACAACTTATCTGCATTCCTTGAACAACACCCATCCCATAACTCGCATGTATACTCTAGTAATCGTAAAATATAAGGTACATATATTTTACTTAAATCATTCCTGTTTAATATGAACCTTAACTTTATAAGTACAAATATTTGCTTAGTCACTTTTTGGCATATATTATTTATATATTTTGCCCACTTATAATTTCTAGATATAGTGACTCCTACATGTTTATGATTGTCTACCTGATTTAAGTTTTCAGAATATAAATTTTGGATTTATTGGATTTATGTTTTGCCGAAATGAAATAACCATATATTCAGTTTTTTTGGGGGGGGGATTAAAGTCTACTTGTCATTGCTTTGTCCAATTATCTAAAGCATGGAGATCCAAGTTTAACCTGTTTTCAATTACTAATGGATTAGTAGATGAGAACATATAAGAACTGTCATCAGCAGTTATTAGTTGAAGGTACATAGCTTGAGAAAACTTTCACAAATATCTGACAGATCTGACGAAATTGAGTATCGAAAGTGTGATCCTACTGCTGATATTTAATGAATTTCATACAAGCGTCGCTGTAGTTGCTTGTTTATTATAGTGCAGTTGTAAACACATGTATTAAACATCTACACTTGGCTAGTGAGTGTCTATGTGAGCACATGGACCTAAATATTATTTGTGTAAAACAAAGACATTTGTGATTTCATGAATATTAAATTGATTGATTTATTGTTATTTAACACGGTTGAGCACTATATCTATTTCAGCTATATTCTTTACGATAAAATGTATTCAAAACAATAAATCATATCCTATGTAAAAGACGGTATGGTTGGACTATATGACTGATGTCCAGATTGACACTAGCCACAACCAGCTGACCACCAAAGTCAAAAGAGTAGAAAGACAGATAATCAAATAGTGTTGGGGAAGATTAACGAAAGGGCCTCAACAGGATAGCTAAATCGACCGGAGATCTAATAGTCCCAGATCATGTTATCCAGCGGATTGACATGATTTGTTAGGTATATTTATGTTTGAAATGTAATTCCAAAATAATATAATTTATAAAAAGTAAGACCATTCTCCCTAGCTACAGAAAGCCTTATGTTTACTTGTTAAATATAATGCATAGTTTGTAGTTCTGGTAGTATAACGCATCTTAAAATAAAATAAACTGGTAATATATTTCTGTTCTGAGAGTTACGATCTATAACCAATGTATTCTACATTCTTAGCTAGTAGTAAGTTAAATACGAGCATCCATTTACCCTGCTATTGAATTCCCCATGTTTATATTGTCATTCATGTTTCTGATAGTATGTGATCTTTCTGTGTGGAAGGGAATCTGTGCAGGGTTTTTATCGTTTGGTTATATAATATGTACTTACATTGGAGATCCTATTATCAAGAGGGCGTTAACTCCCCTTTGACTGGTTTAACTCCGCCATATATTTTGTGCCTGTTCAAAACCGGTACCTGGATTTCCAAGGTCTTTTTTCAGTGTTGAGTAAGTGAAGGTGACAGGTGCTTGTTCTTTTTTTTTATGTTAGTCACAGTGGTGACCGCCACTGCTTAAACTTTCTTTTTATAAACCTGAGTAAAACTGTTTGATAATATTATAACAAAGGGCGTATGGGATTACGGTAAAATCATAAACAGACCAATATTACATGAAATTGATCAATATCAAATAAATACAAGGGTCATTTTATTTTGATCTATGACAGATATAGCTAAATATTCTCCAATGAAATTCACCAGGAAGGACAGCTGCCTTTTTGTGGTATATGATATGCGATGTTGTCTCAAGTATTCGAGTACTAAGTATTTACTGCATTCGTGTGAATAAAGCTGACAATGTATGGCATACCATGTGTTAATTGTGTAGCTTGTACCACCTACGTTTTAGTTGTAGTGATCAATAAGATCACTTGGTGTTCCTACATTTGTTCCACTTTGCTAGATATCTACGTTTATTATTACAACCACTAAGTCGATAACTCTGCTGGTGGACTATTAATCTCCGATGTTTTTATTTTCTTGCTCCAAAATAATTTGGCCTCTAATATTTTGACACTGATTGTACCCGATGAAGGTTATTCCAAACACGCGTCACAGGGGGTTTCATACCTTCGGGTGGTCAATGTATCGGCAAGGGCATGACCATTAAATACAATTAGACATATCTTAATTAAAATTATTTCCTAAATAATGTAATTATGTGTGGCAGACTATGGGTTAAAATTTAGAAGGGTAGCTTCTACAGCTCAAGATTAGTTAGGTTTTATCACATAAGATTAGTTTAAATCCACCACTTTTATTGACGTGCCGGTACAATGTCTGGTATTTGCATGTTAGGGATATCGATTGTGTCTGTACGATTTCTCTATTATATTTTAAAACTGTTTTGACAGTGCGGTTACACCTACTTATGTAATCAGTGTCTATCACCACTAACGATGTGAGTTCTAATCCTGCTCAGGCTAGGTGAACTCGATACAACATTACCTGACAAAGTTTGTCACTAATTTGCTGCAGGTCGGTGCTTTTCCCTTTGCCAATAAAACTGACCACCACGATATAACTGAAATATTGTTGAAAGTGGCGTTAAGCTTCATACCCCTAACCCGATAGTGTGGTATTTTGTTCATCATTTTATTACCCCATATTTGTTATTATCTTGAGGATTATGTCTTGTATGATCTCTAGTATTTTTATTTAAAGTCGTGTGGTTCTGTGGGCTTTGAATAATGTAATAAATTATAACAAAATGGATAAAATAATGCACAGTATAATAACAAACATTTCTCTGTTTACATGTGTCGGGTGTTTCTATTATCTGACACGAATTTATCAAAATAAAAAATGGAAGAAACTATTTATAAAAATCAGTTTTCGTTCGCAAACACAAATGCTGAAAAGTACACGTGACACTTTGAACACCCTGTCATATACACATATATAAAAATCGATCAATAACATGTTTCACAGGTAAGTAAGTATGTGTGTACAGGTAACGAAAACAGCAAACCGATTTGAAATAAGTTCATTATTAGAAAAGATATTATTGAAACAAATCAGGTGGTGCTTAACTTTTGTCGGACTGTATATTTATAGTTATTATTATATCAACATTTTCAACAACATAACTAGAGGTTTAAGTCACATATCTTGTGAATGAATTAGTTTTAGGATTTTATTTATATCTTATTTGAGCGTACCTAATGAAACGCATTGCAGAATAGCGTCGTGCGCACTAAAATAATTCTACGATACGACCACAACAACCTCTTCCAGTAGTCAGTACAGTTATACTGACATGATTTATTAGATATACATTTGTATTTATGTTTCTAATTCTATGTAAATTTACTGTTCCTAAATATTGTAATTTTAATTAAAACTAAAGGTCAATCTCACTCGGGGGTCAGGTGATCTTAATGTCCCTCGGGGTCATATAGCCTTACTCGACTATCCTGTTTAGACCCATTTGTTTCCTTCACTACAAAGTCAAGATATTCTGAACAGACCAGTTTTTGTGCTAGAAATTCTGAAAATTACTAGAAATTCTGAACAGATTCTGAACAGATTCTGAACATTGCTGACAATTCTGACCAGATTCTGAACAGATTCTGAAAATTCTTAAAATTGCTGAAAATTCTTAACAGATTCAGAACATTACTGAAAATTCTGAACAGATTCTCAACAGATTCTGAACAGATTCTGAAAATTCTGAAAATTCTGAACAGAGTCTGAACAAATTCTGAACATTGCTGAAAATTCTGAACAGTGTCTGAACAGATTCTGAACATTGCTCAAATTTCTGAACAGATTCTGAACATTACTTAAAATTCTTAACAGATTTTAAAAAATAATTACATGAAATTTTTTTCAAATGATTTTTTTTTTTAATATAATTAATTTATACATATAAACCCTAACCTTTTTTTTATTCTGTGCATAATTTTCCAATCTTATTCTCAATGAAAACATTCATCTGAAAATATTATACTTATTATCTATGAAATACAAAGGTAAGTCACCTGTGAGTGATGGTTTTACCTGTACATATAGGTAATTAGTCATTTCCTGTTGTATATTGGAACCACAGGTGATACTGTGGAGATGGATACTATTTATAAATTTGTCATTTTCTTCATTTCAATTTTTCTCCATATATACATGTATATGTTTTTTTTTAATTACACAAAAATAGACATTATTTCATTTCTCATTAAATTGACCATTTAAATTTTTCTTCTTTAGCAAAATATATTTTACTTCATTTTCATTACATTTTATTTAAATATAACATGTAATATTTTACATAGTAATGCAGGTCTGAAAAGTGAAATTTATTATATAAAAAACTAAACTAAACTAAAAAACAATCTAAAAATATAAGAATAATTCTGTTAAAATTTAACAACTTGAGGAAAAAATAATTAATCTTTTGTAAAATGTCTCAAAAGTGAAATTTATAATAAAAAAAAATAACTAACCAGAATACAATCTAAAAATGTATGAATAAGTCTCAGAGTAAGTGTGTTAAAATTTAGCAACTTGAAAAAAAAATTAAACTTTTGTAAAAATTCATATATTAAAATTTCTTTCTTATTTCATCTCCTTTCCCTGAATGTATTGTGGATAACAGTATATGTAGGGTTATGTAGCTTGCTGTTAACACAGAGCTGTTAACATAAGATTAAGATAAATTAAGGAAAATGGGATGAAATAATAAAGAAGTTTTATTGAAAATAAATGCAAGAAATGTATGTAAACAGAAAGAGGATTAATTCATAAATTAAAATGATTTTTAATACAATTTATTAAGAAATAACAATCACAATTTCGTTATTTAGGTAAAATACTTATTAGACAGATTAGTTTTTAAAAACTATTTTTGTCTTTTTAATTGATAACTGACCCAAGTTAGGCTTAACAAATGAAATGTAACTTAATGTGTTAATTAATTTTCATTAAAAACATACATGACTTCTATAAATTTTAATTTCTTATCTAATTCTTATCTTTTTATTATGTAACAATATGGCCAGGTTGATATTTTCATTGAATGGCATCTCAAAATAGATGGCACTCACAGTATGGGCTCTTCCTGTATAATCAGTATTGTTACTTGTATTTTACCAGATAACTAATTAGTACATATACTGTATGTGATTTTTATAAGAATGTTTCAGTATTGTTGCATAACTAAATGTAATTAAGTTTAATGAACTTTAAGAATTATGATAAATTTTGTAGATGTGTATTGCAGAGAC
>MJUT01042649.1:28545-42452 GCA_002080005.1 Gigantidas platifrons | reverse complement strand
TGTTACTTGCTAATTCAATAAACGAAACGGAACCGTGAAGACTTTAAAGTGACGAGAAACAAACCGTTTCGTTCCGCTTTGTTCCTTGCAATAGTAGTCCCCATTCCTAACTGACCCATGAGGTAATTAAACATGCATGTACACATGTATGTACCACCCGAGCGTACGATTTTTTCTATTTCCCAACTATCTGACATCCCGAAGACTTCCATAAAGACGGGGACTACTTTTACAAGGACAGAAACTAAACCAGAAAAGGAAACTAATAGTAAAAATGGTAATACAATGTAAAATTTAGTCCCCCACCGTGACGAACTGTCATGTCGGACTAATGGGTTGTCGGACTAATGGGCCGTCAGACTAATGGGTTGTCGGACTAATGGGCCCTCGGACTAATGGGCCCTCGGACTACCGGACCCTCCCCATATGTACTATGTGTAATAAAAAATCTGTCGAAAACGAATACCATTTCATTTTTAGAATGTGATAGATATGCCGATATTAGATGTAAATATATATAAAAAAATATTATTATAGAAACCCGTCTACTTTTAAATTGATACAGTTACTATCTGTACATAATGTTAAAGAATTAAATAATATAGGAAAATATTTATATATTGCAGAAAAAATTCGGAAGACCGGTAATTAATTGATTGTAAAACTTGTATACATGTATTTCTGTTGAAAATTATTTTATTATGTATGTTATGCTATATTATATTATATTGTAATGGTTATAATTGTATAATGTTGTATAATGTAAAATGTATTTGTATTGTAAATCCTATAAGTTGCATTTGCTTATGGAATAAAGAATTATTCTTATTTATGTGCAATATAATTTGAATGAAAACACAATACAAGATATAGATATTAATGTAAAAAATGTAAGTTTTGATAATAAAGATTGGATATGTTTCAATATGGCGCTGATTGTTTACATTATTGACCTGTTAAGACCGGTTTATTTATAGAAGAGTACGCTTGAATAATCTGACAAGTTTAAACTTTAATGATTTTTTTTTAATAAATGTGTGTTTTGAAAGAAATAAAAAATATATATAGATTATAACATGGCCATTTCCATATCGGTCCCGGTATCATCCCGAGACTTTCATATCAGCCCAAGGCGACAGCCGCGGGTTGATATGGGTCGAGGGATGATACCAGGACCTATATGGAAAAGGCTATATTATAATCTGTTTATCACATATTTAACCATGACTGAAATAAATAAATTGTAAATGAATAAATGAATTTATGTTTATTCATCAACATAACAACAAAATAAATAACGTGTAAAAATCGACAAAATAACTTTTCACTAATTATAAATCAGACTTCCAATTCATATCATTTGTGTCATAAAAAATTATTGTCACATTTCCCTAGATATTTGAGTATGGGAATTGTGTTATTTTGGAGTTGGGCAAAATGGGAGCCAAAACGATAACGGTTTGCTTATTAGAGTAATTATTAGTAACCGTTGACTGGACAGAGTTATTACTGATGAAAATTAGAGTAACTATTTTATTTTCATAGTTCTCAATAGTCGATGCGATGGCGTAAATATCTACATTCGCCATCACTAAGATATCTACTGATACATTTCAATGAATCGGGTTCGTAATCCTGTTTGAATTTCATGCGCGCTGGAAAAACAATGTTGCCAGGTGCATGTACATCTCCTTGACTCCAATATATTCAGGATTACGGTGTTCTCCCACTGTTGATAACCAATCCTTGAATATCCTTATGTTACTCTCAGTTTTACGTTTTGCATTGATATTTTTCATCTCCGTTTTATCGGTTTTTTGTATGATGTTTGCTTACGTGTCACAATGACGTCATCGGCGCAGGGCACAATAACCGTTTATTTGCCCCGGGCGCTGATATGGATCGGGAACGTCGTCGTTTATCACACCTGCAAAACGGTACGGATAACGTACAAATATGTGATAAAACAAGATATATATAATTAAGAGATATTATACATTTATTGCATGTTGATGAGGGAAATATGAAAATGTATTTACCCAAGAGTATCATATTCCCTGAGGGCAATGCTCGAGGGGAATATGATACTCGAGGGTGAATACATTTCCTTAACCCACATGCTATAAATGAAAGTTTCATAACATTAATTCATAAAAAGGGCAACAAATCTGATCCCTCAAACTATAGAGGCATCTCTATTATCTCTAATTTAGGAAAGCTTTTTAACAAAATAATTCACGCAAGACTCATAAAATTTATTGGTTCTAATAATTTAATATGTGAAAATCAAATTGGATTTAAAGAGAATTGCAGAACTGCTGACCATATATTCACGCTTAAATCATTAGTAGATCATTATAAGGCTAAAAAAAAGAAGGTATTTGCTGCCTTCATTGATCTACGAAAGGCTTTCGACACTGTTTGGAGGGAGGGTCTATTCTATGTGCTACTGCAGCACCACCTCCCATATAAATTATTTAATATTATTTATTATATGTATCATGAGACTAAATGTAGGATTAAATTCCAAAATGGCATTGATTTCACATCAACTTGCGGAGTAAAGCAAGGTGACGTTCTAAGCCCCACTTTGTTCAATTTATATATTAATAACCTTGTGAATGATCTTAAAATTGGGCATACCCATCCACTTGTAGTAGGTGATGTCACAGTTACATCCCTATTATATGCTGATGACATTATTTTAGTATCAGAATCTGAAGAAGGATTACAAAATGGGTTAAATGTGTTAAGTGAATTATGTTCCTCCTGGAAATTGGAAGTTAATACAAAAAAATCCAAAATAATGATATTTAACTCTAATGGTAAATCATTCCTCAATCACTTTAAATTGGATAATGAATACTTAGAGACAGTTAAATCATACTGCTACCTTGGTGTTACTGTTAGCTACACTGGCAACTTGAGCCAAACTAGCAAAAACCTAATGGAAAAGGGCAGAAAGGCATGGTTCAAAATTAAAAGGACAATTACTCTAAACAATCCTTGCAATCTTCTTGAAAAACTTTTTGATTCCCTGGTTGTCCCCATCATCCTGTATGGAAGTGAAGTTTGGGGTGTAGGTAATAAGTTCAGAGATTCTGACCCTTTTGAACACCTACATCTAAAATTTATAAAAGAAATTTTAGGGGTACAGTGTAAAACTACTAATGTAGCTTGTCTAGCAGAGACAAACAGAACTCCTTTGCATCTAAAAATCAAACTTTCAGCTATAAAATTACTTGATCACATAGTTAACTCCCCAAATACACTTGTAAATAAAATCTATATAAATACAGAAAAAACCAATAAATGGGTAACCACTATAAAAGAGTGGATTAATAAGTTAGGATTTGGACATCTTAACTTTAACACAAATAATATTAAATTTTATATTAATAGCATACAACAAAGGATTCAAGATCAGGCTAAACAGAATATGAATAGCTTGATCAATGTATGTGAAAAGTTGAAATTTTTTCAAGAAATTCATATAAGTGATGAAAGACCCCCATACATTGATATCTGTAAATTAAAATCAGATAGATCTTTGCTGAGCAAATTCCGGCTTAGTGCCCATTCTCTAGCCATTGAAAAAGGTCGTTACTCAAATATAGAGAGACAGAATCGTGTCTGCCTGTCATGTGATACAGGAGAAGTTGAGAACGAATATCATTTCTTTTCAACTTGTCCACATTATATATCTTTAAGAAAAACATTCTTACAAAAAGTTAACATTAAAATAGTTAACTCAAATATTTCATTAAGACATATGTCTTTACTTTTTAATAGTAGTTTCCTGGTCACTCTTAAAATTACAGTCAATTTTTTAAATGATTGTTTCTTGATGAGAAAGGCTATTTAGAAACTGAGGCTATTTTAATATACTTAGTGGTACTAAATACCCCTGTCATTCCATGAGTCTGTTATTTTGTATTGTTTCAGTTTATGCCATAACCATTTATTGTAAATGTGTTCGTGCAAATAAAATATTGTTATTATATTGTTATTGTTATAAATGTTTTATTATACCGAATGAAACCAAGAAAACACATACATATGTAAAATACTGCTGGCAAACATATTTTAAGTCCAGAACGTTGTCTCAAGACTTTTAAAAACCACATCAACAAATTGTAACGGTCGCGTGCAAGTGATACGTTCCGAGTGCATCTGACGTTTTCCTGTAAAAAAACGATAACTATGGCGGGAAAACCTGCGAGGCTTCCGAAGTGGTGGAATATGATATTTATTTCACGGAATATGATTTTTGTCCTGTGTGATCACGTGTTCTGATTTTTACCCATTGCCCAATCAAATTAATCTATTTACGGTAATTAATATATGAGGTATAATAAATATATGTATATGAATCATTGGAAAACAGATATCATACACATATCTATATCACAATAACATTACACTGACAATACCCCTGTGTTTTTTTAAAGTTTTTTTTTATCATTTTCTTGGCAAAACATGATGACATGCAAATAAATTGTTGGATTTCCATTTGTCTAATAATAGATTGAGAATTTTCATGCGTCTAACTATAGATGTGGGGTTTTCCAGAGTGAACTAAACAGTCGGGTCTAACACATTACCATAGGATTACTGTAATCAGAAGTTGAGGGAAAGTTCTGGTTTCTCATACTACTGACAACGATTGAGCAACACGAATCTCATACAAACAAAACCTGAGGTGACCTCAAGTGGCATCCGTCGTGTCATTCTTGTTAAAAAGTGATAAGTCATGAAATATGACTGGCAGACAAAATTGGAACTACGAAATACGGAACATATCTCAACAAAATTGCTGTCGTAGTATCCCATAATAAAACATGATGACACATAAATAAATTGTTGGATTTCCATTTGTCTAATAATAGACTGAGAATGTTCATGTGTCTACGGGTGTATTTCTTTGGACAGTTCCGAACATGTTCCGAACATTCCATGTGCCCTAGGTCAATGAAATGGTTTAGAACTTTTTGGACAAACAACATGGTGGATAAGTTAACTCTATTTCTGTCAGCAGTACTCGAAATGGACAACGATGATAGTGAGATGAATTTGGAAGAATCAGTAGTTACAGTAGCCATAGTTGCTGCTTCCACGTGATTTAACCTTTAATTATAATATTACTGAATCCTAAAAATATGCAACTGAACAATAAATGACGGATACATGTAATCTTTATATTATATAATTTTCACAGTGTTTTAACGTATATACACGGGTGGTTTGCTACGTCACACGCACGGATGCTTGAACATCGCCTCGAGGTAGGTTTATGCAGTTGTACAATTTAAAAAAAAGAAAACTAACAAAAATAAGTAGTTTACCGAAGGGCCCACATATCAGACTTCATTGTAAGTATACATTCATTGCGTGGAAACCCGTCAGTTTTGAAAACACTTCTGTAAAGTTAAAATTCCGGGCAAGGATACCGTTCACACAAAACCCATTTAAGTATACAGAAGTGTTTGCAAAACCGACGGGTTTACACGCAATGAATGTATGCTAACAATGCAGTCTGATATGTGAGCCATTCGGTGAACTACTTGGTTTTGTTAGTTTTCCTTTTTTTTTAATTGTACAACTGCATAAACCTACCTCAAGGCGATGTTCAAATATCCGTGCGTGTGACATAGCAAACCACCCGTGCGAATAGAGAGGTTAGGTAGGAAATAGAGCAGATCTTAAAAAGGACAGATCTGAGATTTTAATTGAGGGGCGCGAGTCAAAACAAAATATTATGACTGAGCGTATCGAGGAAAAAAATGTTTGCGTAAGTTTGCATCTACCTGGCATATTTTGTATTTTTTTTTAAATAATTTGAAACCCATAAATCCATCAGGGACAGTGGTGCTGCAAACCAAATTTTTTTTTCTAAAAAAATAATTGAATAAAGAAGGAGGGAAATGGAACTTCACGTTATGAAGCTCCTGTGTTCTCCCAGGAATCAAATTTGCACCAAAATGATTGATTTATAAAACTATAGGGGACTGTATTCACAATTTACAAAGTCCCTCCTCCCCCTAAAAAATCCACGCAATTATTTTGTATTGCGTAATTTTAGGAAAATGAGTAAGGTGTACAAAAATTATATGTCAAAGAAAAGATCGTCGGCTCCGCCATCTTGATTCCTTCTGCACCACTTCAAAACTTGGTACACCCGGCACACTGTTCTGTTTGTTCGCGCAGAGTGTTCCGTACCACTTCATTCGCTAGAACATGTTCGGCACATCTCGAACATACGAAAGAAATACACCATAACTATAGATGTGGAAGGTGTCATGTATAATATTAACTCTATTAAAGCCTCACATTATCACTGAATATTAGATACAAGGGGTGATTTATATGGAACAGGTCGTCGACCAGTTTAAGTGGTGGAGGAAGCCGAAGAGAACCACCGACCCTGGGCAAGCAACTGGTTAACTTTATCACTTGTGGATGCAAGTCGAGTGCACATTTCTTTGTAATTTACAAAGTTGGGCGAGAACCCACGCCGTATTGGTGATAGGCTTGTATGAGCTGTTAGATCCAGCGACCTAACTCATTGAGCTACCTGGGCCCCCGTCGTTTTGAAGCACATAGTCTAACTAACAATTTTTTGTAGTTTGTATTGTGAGCAAATTTTTTTCCGTTCTTTTGGTTTTTTAATAACCTTTGTGTTGTGTCTGTTTGCAATGAATCATCTTTTTCATTTTTGTTTAATTTGTGAGTTATAGATTCCTATTTCATGACAAGATCTAGTTCCGATTTGATAATAGTGTCCGTTTTATTACAGAGAATAAGTGTTATGTCATTGAAACGGGGAGGGTCCGGTAGTTCGACGGCCCATTAGTCCAACGGCCCATTAGTCCGACAGCCCATTAGTCCGACAATCCATTAGTCCGACGGTCCATTAGTCCGACAGCCCATTAGACCGACAACCCATTAGTCCGACATGACAGTTCGTCACGGTGGGGGACTAAATTCTACATTGTATTACCATTTTTACTATTAGTTTCCTTTTCTGGTTTAGTTTCTTTCCTTGTAATAGTAGTCCCCGTCTTTATGGATGTCTTCAGGATGTCAGTTAGTTGGGAAATAGAAAAATCGTACGCTCGGTGGTACATACATGTGTACATGCATGTTTAATTACCTTATGGGTCAGTTAGGAATAGGGACTACATTGTACTATTACAAGGTTACAGTTTCGCATATTTTTAGTTGAAAAAGAGAGAAAATTAAAATAATGATCAAATCCATGGTGTCGCTTTGAGCAAAAAGGAGAGGTGTTGACCCCATATACCTGTTTCGTGAACAAATGAGCTAATGGCAGTTAGGTTAATATATATATATATTCGTGTCAAAACGATATCGATGTTCGTGTCGTCATGTTAGACGACGGGTGTTGTTAACTAGGCAGAACTTGCACACTCTTCCGGATCACCTGAAATCACTCTCGGTTTTTTAGTGGAGTTCGTGTTGTCTGTTCTTTTTAGTTTTATGTGTAACGGATTTGTCATATGTGTCCCTTGATTTTCGATTTCCTGTTTAACGGATTGGTTGCGTTTGTCTCATAGCCAAACCGGTTAATCAACTTGTATTATTGGGAAATTGTTTCAATACATTTCTATGGCAAGAAGACGGGACCCGTCGGGTGATTGAAAAATCTCGGGTGAGAGGACACATTTCGGCAAATTCATGACCGGTGTGACCCGCAAAAATAAAGTGCGAGTTGACATGTATTGACGACGTTCAGTTATATAGGGTACATGTATATAGGAACCACCCTCATGGTCTGTTTGTTTATAATTCTATTGGAACATTTTATGGTGCGGTAATTTTCATAACACAAAAACCCAATATTTCAATATTTAATGACACTAACCTGAATGTGAACAAACAAAATGGACGACACCCCTCCAACTCCAACTAGTTTTTCAACACATGAGACCTCTATTGATAATACATCAAACAATAGGGGAAGAAGTTCCTCCCGTAAACGTCAGTTATCATCAACCTCTGCAGACCTAATGAAACCACCACAAAGTCGTCAAAGATCATTATCAGTAACACGTCAGTCTGTCAAGTCGAGTGTTCTGTCATCTAACCCTGTCACATTCAAAACCCAGGGCGAGTCATTCAACATGTCTAAACTTGTTCAAGAAACTCTATTAAAACCAGACTTGATCAATAATATTGTTCCACCTTTATTAAATGAAATTAAAGCTGAACTAATTAGCGAATTAAAATCGGCGATCAGATCCACCGTATCAGAGGCCATAGAAGAGGCGGTCACTCCCCTCCGTCAATTGATTAATGAACAACAACATCAAATCAAATGTCTCGAAAACGAAAATAATAAACTAAAAGAACACGTCAAATCCAGCATAGCCAGCGTCGAGGCCAGATACGAAACATTTAGAAATGTGGCAAATAATACCACCACCTTTATTGCCGACAATAAAAAACTCAAAGCAGACAACCTAAAGCTCACGAATGAAGTGTCACAACTAAACGTCAATATTGAAGAACTTGAACAATACGGACGCCGAACTTCGCTCCGATTTCACAACGTTCCAATGGCCCAAGGGGACCTCTAAAAAACCGACCAACTAATTGTGGATATTGTCAACACAAAACTGAAAATTACATCACTACTTTGTGTTGATGATATCAATCGTTCACATATTATTGGAAACATCAACAATGGCAAAGGTCAGCTCATTTGTCGATTTAAAAACTGGAAAATAAAAAACTCAATCTACATGTTAAAAAAAAATCTGAAAAACAACCCTGAAAATATATTTATTACAGAGGACCTGACAAAAACTCGTCAACTTATTGTTAAAGAACTCAACGCTCAAAAGCGTAATATATATATGTAAAATGTTAATATAGCCGTGCGATTGATGAATATAATAAAAATTAGAATTAAAACAGAATTCTGGAACTTCTGGATATAGCACAAGCGCTTTCACTGTTTGCACAGATCATCAGGAACAATAAATAATTTTTATATATATCCTCTTCTTTACATTTTTCAAGATTTGTTACCCGAACATTCCTACTTACCTACTTCATGTACTATATCCAAGTAATAAAATATAGTCATTGCTATAAACATTTCGTCAACAACATTTTACAGCCGACTCGTGGCTTTGTTTATTTACCTTTGTACACGTGTTACTTATGATTGATATAAAAGGAGCACTCGATTCCAAAAACTAATCTTAATCTATATTTTTTTCTAAAGAACTTGTTAAGAAATTAATAAGACGGTTGTCTTAGATATAAATTATTGCTCCCTTTATAAGAAAAAAAATAAAAAAAATTGTGTTTTCCAAGTACATAATTATTTTGCGAACCACGTTTTCCGTGTCACCCAATCACCAATATTGATAAACAAATCACCATAACCACATTTGTTCTGCTTTTAAATGAAAATTAGTCATGTATACGAATAAAGTTGATATATATATTTTTTTCCTTTTCTCTTTTTCATGCAATTATTCAATATTTTCCTCCCACAGTTATATGTTAGTTACATTTGTACAAAAGCCTCATACAGCTCGAATTAGCTGTTATTTTTCTATCCATGTATTTTTTGATTATCTGTTTCATGTATGTACCTTACTTACTTTTTAATTATGTATTGTATATATTTGTTCATATTTTTACTGGAGTTGAAATGCTATGTGTATTTGTTTACTATTTGTTAAGTGACCTATCTTGTGTTCTCATATGTATAAATATTTTTGACAATGGTTAATGACATACAGTCATACCGCGCTTCGATAGGTCATTTTTACTGCAAAACGCATTCTGGGTTTTCTAAAAAAATATTTTTAATATTCAATAATCATTTCGTGTTATATATACAAATGTATTATTAATGCTAATAATCAGAATAAGTTTCCAAAGACTTGTTAATTATTGTTATTCAATTTATCTGGAACTTCTATTACAGAACCCATTTTCAACATTTATAATTTTACTGCTGATACTGCTTAGTAATGATGTTGAGATAAACCCAGGCCCTACAAAAGAAGGCGAACTCTCTGTTTTTCACTTAAACACTAGGGTCGTTTTTTCCAAATTATCCTAAGATTTGTCCTAAGATATGTCTTGGGACGATTTTTAGGATGGTCTTAGGACCATCTTAGGACATGTCCTAAGAGTAATCTCGAAGCTATCTTAAGCCTATCCTAACTTAGGATGTCTTAACTATGTCCTAAGTGTCAACGCAATGATTAGGAAAATAGAAATATTGTGTACAACAATATCTCCAATATTAAAATATAGCAAACACTTAATAAAAATACTCATAATAAAATATAAGATGTAAATAAAGTGTGTTTTTTTCAGTTTCATCTACTTTTTACGCTGCATCCCATGAGTCTGATTCTTGTTTTATTTAATTTGCAGTTATCTATATATACGTAGTTCTGAAGGTCATATACGATATACAACTAATGTATAGCACGCTTTTATAGTGAAGTACAGTCATTACCGTTATTTTTTGTGTGATTACTTTCGAGTGTGATTTTCAATGAATTACTGATTTAAGATGAACAAAAGATATCTCGTGCGCCGTTTAAATTATAATAGAAAAATCATTGATAGTTCACTTATTTAGATTTAAAAACAGCATAAAGGTGTATACCAATCATATTCTACAAACTAAAGTTCGTTTTTGGTACATAATATCAAATTATATTATAATTTCGGGGTTAGGACCATCTTAAGACACCTCCGTAGATGTCCTAAAGTTAAGACAAATTTTGCGACATGTCCCAAGTTAGGACATGATCGAGAATACGACTTAGGACTAAGATTTGTCCTAAGATGGTCTTAGGACATGTCTTAGTCCTAGGACACTTTCGAGAACACGGCCCTAGAAGTATGCGTCATAAATTAGATTACATAGAAAGCATTAGTAACGAAGCAGATATTATATGTTTAACAGAAACACATCTTGATCAAAATATAACAAATGATGACATTTTAATAGAGGGATACTGCAAAGATCCATTTAGGAAAGATCGAAATAATTCGGGGGGAGGTGTAATAGTATATTTTAGTAAACATCTCATCGTTAAACCCAGAACAGACTTAGATTTTGATAGTGAAGCTATTTGGTTGGAAATTGATTTTCCTGCATATAAAATGCTCCCGTGTGTTGTATATCGCCAACCTAACGTGAACTATCCATTCTGGAAAAATTTTCAACAGTCCGTGGAAAACGCAACGAATTACTCGTCAAATGTTGTGATAACGGGAGATTTAAATGTAGATTTTCTTGGTGAACAGTCTCACAAATTATTTGATATCATGAGGTTGAATGATCTGAAAAACATGATTACTGAACCTACCAGAACATGTAACACGCACCAATCTTTGCTTGACCCTGTTTTGATATCTGATAATTGTAATGTCCTTGAATCGTATGTAATTCAAGTAGATAGAAAATATAGTGACCATGAAGCAACAATTGTCTACTTAAAAGTCCCTCTCAAATCAATCAATACTTATAAACGATTAGTCTGGGATTATCGAAATGCTGATTTTGAGACGTGTAACGAATGTATATCCTCTTTTAATTGGAATGCAATTATATATCCAGAAAATAGCATGGACGAAAACTGTCAAGCATTTACAAATAAATTTATTGAAATAATTAAAAAGTGTGTTCCACAAAAAGAAGTTACAATCAGACTAAATGACAAAGTTTGGTTCAATTCGGAATGAAGAAAGGAAATAAGAAAACGAGACAGACTTCGAAAACTGGCTCGTAGATCCAATAGTGATTTCAATATTAACAAATATAAGAAGCAAAGAAATCATGTAAATAATTTAAAAAATCATGCTAAAGAACAATTTTATTTTAATGTTAATACTTTACTAGATGATTTTTCAAGTTCTAATTCAAAATCATATTGGCCATTGATTAAAAAATTAGTTAAATCTTCTGGTGATATATCACCAATTAGTCAATTAAAAAAAGAAATTAATGACATCATCTCTTCTAAATAATTATTTCTGTTCTATATCTACATTAAATGACAGTAATACACCAAAACCCGTCTTTCCTCTCAGAACAAATACTACAATTGATTTTTTTCAAATTACTCCGAGTAAAGTACTTGATATTTTACAAATTTTAAAACTTGGAAAAGCGTCAGGTCTGGATTCCATCAGTCATCAACTGCTTAACAAAACATGTAATACTGTCTGTGTTCCTCTCTCTCTCTTTTGTTTAATTTATCGCTGTCTAAATCGGAATTTCCAACGCAGTGGAAAATCGCATCAGTTATGCCACTCTTCAAAAAGGGAGATAAATCATTGATATCCAACTATAAACCAATATCATTACTATCAGCAGTTGGCAAAGTATTTGAAAGAATCGTTTTTAAGGAAGTATTTAATTACTTAATATCGAATAACTTATTGTATAAATTTCAATCAGGCTTCATTCCAGGTCACTCTACCGTTCACCAGCTAATAGAAATATATTACAGAATATGTATGTCTCTTGGATGATCATTGTTTTACTACCCTCATTCTATGTGATTTTTCTAAAGCATTTGATCGGGTGTGGCATACGGGCCTTTTATTAAAACTTAAAGCTTACGGGATAGATGGTAAATTATTTAAATGGTTTGAAAGCTATATTTCTAGTAGAAAGCAATGTGTATTTGTAAACAATTCCAAATCCCCCCTAGTAAATCCAAATGCAGGAGTTCCACAGGGGTCAGTGCTTGGCCTCTACTTTTCCTATTATATGTTAATGATATTGCAGATAACCTTATAAGCCTTACTAGATTGTTTGCAGACGATACTTCTCTTTCATATTCTAGTCAAAATCCATATACTATAGAAGATGTAATGAATAGTGATTTGGAATCTATATCTATATGGTCTAAACAATGGTTAGTCAATTTTAATCCTAAAAAAACTAAAGCAATGGTATTTATCAATATTAATCTTCCCAACGACGTAGAAATAACATTCCAGGATAGGTTAGTAGAATTTGTTACCTGTCATAAACATTTAGGTATTACTTTTGACAGCAATGGAACATTCCATACTCAAATAGTTAATATTATCAAATCAGCAAGTCAGAGGTTGTGTGCCCTAAGGAAACTTAAATATGTATTAAATAGACAATATCTTGCACGTATTTATTTAATCTTTATTAGGCCCATGTTTGAATACGCATGTGAACTTTGGGATGGTTGTAGTCAACAAGACTCTGATAATTTAGAAGGGCTTCAATTAGAGGCAGGACGAATAGTAACCGGACTGCCTCTATTTGCAAGTCGTGAATCTATATATTCCGAAACGGGTTGGTAATTATTATCTGATAGGCGAAGGGTAAGAAGGCTCAGCTTATTTTATTCTATTCACAATAAATCTGCCCCAGAATATGTTTGTGATTTGATGCCCCAACCAGTTGGAAGTGTTTCACAGTATGATTTAAGAAATAGTAGTAATTATGTTATACCTAATTGTCGATTAGAAATGAAAAAATCCTTCTTCCCCTCTACTACCCGGGATTGGAACAATCTAAACCCGGAAATTAGAAATTCTGGTAATATTAACATATTTAAAAGAAAAATTAAAATATTACTTAAAAAAATGCCTTTTTATTTCGGTTTGGGTGATAGAAAACTAAATATTATTCATAGTAGACTTAGAAATATGTGCAGTTCGCTAAATGCACATTTGCACCTTGTCAATTTAAAGCCAAGTCCTGCATGTATCTGTGGTCATGGTTTTGAAGATTGTATACATTTTTTCTTTGAATGTCCTTTTTATAATGAAAATAGGGCAATCTTGTTTAATAAATTAAAGAATTACATAGTAACAATTGAATTGATATTAGCAGGTGATGAAAATCTGACTAC
>MJUT01042649.1:0-26803 GCA_002080005.1 Gigantidas platifrons | reverse complement strand
ATGATGTGGGTGGAAAGGTTTCTGAAGGGGCCTAGGGGGTTATGATGTGGGTGGAAAGGTTTCTGAAGGGGTCTAGGGGGTTATGATGTGGTTGGAAAGGTTTCTGAAGGGGCCTCGGGGGTTATTGAATGTACCTATGCATTATGTTACAATGTCTGAAAATCGTTTTCTGATGTTTTTACCATTTATACTTTTTCGAGTTTCTCATAGCATGAAATGTCAAAACAGATAAGATAAGGTCAGATAATTTTATTGAAATAAAGACCAGACAATGATCTATCTTCAATGTCAATACAACAATGTACAATGTAAAATAACAACACAAAAAGAACAATAAACATATAATTAATTGAAGTGTATCTCAGCTGAGGAAGATTGAAAAGAGTTATCTCTCTTTTCACATTAAGCAAGATTAGGAGAGTACTACAACTTTGTTTTAATGTTTGGTTATTTTGTATAGATTTCAAAAGAGCAATCCTAGATAATGTGCCCTGATTATCCCAAACATGTCTGAATCCAATATCAGTTAAAAAAAATTTAACTTTATTAAATAAGCCGTCTGTAAGAAGTATATTTTCTTTATATGAAAGAAAAACCAATTTTCCTGTGTATTCACAAGATATAACCAGTAGTTAATACAAGATTTCAATGAGTGAATTGACAAGGGATATAATCTAAGCTCACATAGAACAGCAACATTAGTGGCTGATTTATGAACTCCTAAAATATATTTTGCAAACTTAATTTGAATTATATTAGGGTGAAATGAATCATATTTTGTTTCAATATCAATACTATCTTTTACATTTAAAGGCATTGCCCAAATCTCACTACATGATGGGGCGACCATTTGTTTTTGAGAGGGGGGGCTTAATATTTTGACCCAGAATTAGTTTACTCTTTTGTCGAAAATAAAAATTATGATATCAAAGTCATTTGCTCAGATTTACATATGTTTTGTCACAATGTGAGTGTACAAGATAAAGGGAAAGAACAGGTCCAGCAGATATCAAGTATAGGTCTACTGAATGTATTTTTGCAAGACTTTGAATCGACCTAATGTCAATAAAAATTGTAT
Source organism: Gigantidas platifrons (assembly GCA_002080005.1). Lineage (NCBI taxonomy): Eukaryota > Metazoa > Mollusca > Bivalvia > Mytilida > Modiolidae > Gigantidas > Gigantidas platifrons. Next base: position 25,725 of record MJUT01042649.1, on the reverse strand, counting down.
TCTATAAAGATAAAGATAAAGACGTTTTAATTCCAATTACGGTCCCACAAGGGGCAAAGTCATTACAATGATTATATAACAGCAAAATATAAATAATAAATTATACAAAAAAACAATACAAACTGTCAAATCATTTCAATATATATATATATATATATCTGTTGAATTATGTTCAGTGGTGACATCAGAAAGATGGCTATGCTACGTACTATCATAAATGAAAAAAAAATAAAAAAATAAACAGAGTAATTTTAATCGTAAACGCAAACACAATGTCCTCCTCGTGACTGATGCAAACACAATGTCCTCCTCGTGACTGATGCAAACACAATGTCCTCCTCGTGTCTGATGCAAACACAATGTCCTCCTCGTGACTGATGCAAACACAATGTCCTCCTCGTGACTGATGCACATGACGTACAACATAATTGTCGTCCATATGCAGGAGTCACCAAGGGCAGGTGCAAAGTAGGACTTGTATTGTTTTATTATATATAGTAGTCGTTTGCTTAATTTTATATATAGTTAAGGGTTTTGGGCTTATCAAAAGGAGAATGAGGGTCAAACGAGAATACAATGATTTTAAATGCAATCAAGGTTTTTCAAACAAAGCTGCTTGCCATAAAAAGAAAAATCTTACCTGTCATGCTTGTCTTGTCAGAATCATTTCATGTTTTTGAATCGCGGATAGCATGTAGATGTAACAAATTCCCTAGTATTCAGAGAGGAGAATTATCCTTTTAGGATAAATGTATGGACTTTCATGAAATTCATCCCAGGGTTGCATACGACCTGGCACATGTGTGTATTTCATGATCAGTACACACTAACAAATGACGTACTACACATAACACTTTGTGTGGATATTATAAGTTTTCTTTCAGAATTTTCATTTCAGTTTATTTGAATTTTTCAGAATATAAACAATAAGAGATTTCAGAATTTCTCATTGATATAAATTTTATTGCGATTGTAAATACTATTTTGTTCTATATTATTTTTACACTTCCGGTGAAAAATATTTGGCTATCTATACAATAGTCACGTGACTACAATTCGTATAGCCTATAGTTAAAAGGGCTTTGCCCTTTATCAATATTTGATAAAAATGATTAACTTTTACTTCCAGCTTGTTTAAAAAAACTAAAACACACAAACATAATAAATATAAAAATACAAAGCAATTAAAATTAAACTGAAACAAATTAATGACAAAAACAACAAAAACCATTAACACACCGTATTACCGACGCGAATCATTTTTGTTGAAACCCGACGGATACGATCATCAACCGTCGATGTCACAAGTCATGTGCAAGTTTCATTTGAAAACGCTTAATTTTGAGGTACCCGTCTCAGACGATGATACATCACAACCCATTTCAACTCGTTTCAAGAAAGACGGTCAATGATCGTATCTTCCGTTTTGTACGACGGGTTGTGATGTATCATCGTCTGAGACGGGTACCTCAAAATTAAGTGTTTTCAAATGAAAATTATTCCACATATCACTATAAGTTTGTTACATATCATAGTTAGATATTTTATCTTTTAATTCGTACCCTCGTTCCATAAAAATACAGCATCAGAAAGATATAAAACGCTGTGGAAAATCACAAAGGCATTTTTTCGTCAAATAGCGAACATTAAAACAATGTAAAGTGAAAGCTGGGATCGATTTCTATAATATACGTGAAATACTACCTTTTATCTATAAATACAACATTTGTTTCATTCAAAAAGGATAATATTATAACGAAAAAACCTGTCTTACCTTGCACATGACTTGTGACATCGACGGTTGATGATCGTATCCGTCGGGTTTCAACAAAAATGATTCGCGTCGGTAATACGGTGTGATTAAATTTGCAACATATTAATATGTAAATATTTGTACTGATACGGGATACATGTTGTTAATGACAATAAATCAATCTGTAAAACAAATTAACACAAAGCAATATACTTTTTAATTGATTCCCTGATTTTTTAAAAAAGATTTCAACATATACATGGTCTAAAAACTATTATTTCAATAGTCTTGGCCTAATTTTGGTAGGTGTACGAAAATAATGTATGACGTCACCAGTTCTAAAAATGTAGTCACATGTAAACAAACACGTACATAGATGTCAGAAGATACATTAGAATCCCATATTATTGATGGATTAAAAGGCAAATATTTATTTAATAGAAAAATGAATTTAGTTTGATAAAAAAAAACGATTATGAAATAATTGTTTTACAAGAACATTATTATGCGTACGAATAATGGGTAGTCTGGGATACAAGTACAGTAAATCAACTGATGGAATTAGCCGGGAGGACAGAGTATCTTATTTATATACAATGTATCTTATAAATTTACATAGTTTTTGCAGGATTTGTTTTCGTTCGTTAGTCATTAAATTTTTGAATTTTATTGGACGTTCAATTAGATGTTTTGTAAGTAGTGATTTACGTTTTTTGCTTAAATTAGTACACTCAAATATGTAATGATATTCGTCTACAATGTTATTTTCTGCACGAAGTTCCCAATAGCGGTTTTCTTTCCGAATATTACTCCATCTTCCCTTTTCGATGGGTAATTATAATTAGCAAAATGTAGTTCTAAATTTACATACAAGAAGGGAATTTTCTTCATCCAAAATATCAAAATATTCTTCAAAGTTATAATCAGTTTTGAAAATTCTATAATTAGATGCTTTAGAGGAATTGTGGACTGACGAATTCCAATCCTGTAAAAAACTGGTCTAACAATTTTTGTTTTATACTTTATTTTTGCCACTCGATGCATTTGAAAGCTTTGAGTTTGCGTTTGCAATATATTACAAAAACCAGTGTCGCATAATATTTTTCTAAAAATGTTATCGATAAATAATCGAAATGTTGTTGTGAATACAGACATTGTGATAAACTATACATAATGCATGATGTTTTGGATTGTTTTCCAAAAATAAGCATTGACCAAAAAATATAATTCTAAGTCTAATGTCGATTTCGACCGGATATATGGCTAATTCGCCGCATTTCATATAATTCGGAGTAGACGCCTTAAGGTTCAAAATCATTTTACAAAATTACAAGTGTATTTTTCTAACAGTCATTGTTTCTCAATCCCCATATTCGGCCGCAGCCATAAAGTAAAACTGGTTTAACCATTTTATCGAAAAGACCTAATAGACATTTTATAGATAAGTTGTGTTTTCTAACTAATTTCAGTACTTCATACATAGAAACAACTGCTTGATTAACTAAACATTTTGTTGTCAGATCGAAATTGTCCTTAAACAGTATTTATAAAAATCATCGACCTGTGCCTGCAAATCGCTCTTAGATTCTGATAAAATAGACGTACCATCAGCATATATAGTATTATAAATAATTTCAAATAAATATTTAACTGGTTTTTGAGATCGCTTGAGATTGATCCTAGGTCTGTAACATATTTGACTTGTTGAAAAGTTTTTAAGTCATTTGAAAATATGAAAAATAAAAATAGTTATAAATTCTCTCCCCGTCTGACTCCTTCGTCAAATGCAAAACAATCTGATTTTGCAATTATTAAGCACAATACATGATTTTATATTACAATACATATTAAAAATAACATTGTACATTTCCCCATTTATATTGTTTAGGTGCATTTCATGCCATAAACCAGCTCGCCATACATTATCGAAGGCTTTCATAAAATCAACGAGTGAGCAATCCATTATTTTCTTTTTATATTTTAGAATTTCAAAAAAGATTGTAAGGTGAACAGATTATCTGAAGTGGAATATTTTTGACGAAAGCCAGATTGGTTTTCACATATAACAGATAAAGATTCAGAAAATTTATTTAACCTTTCATTCAGTATTGTTTAAACAATTCCCCATATACCATTTACATGTAGTTAGGTGTTGTAGACCTAACTTTTAGAATACGATTACAAAACATTAAATGTAGTTCTGTATCCTAGTTTCAGAGGAAAATATATTATTTTTCAATTTCTTCCCATCAGAAACAAGAATTGCCTATGATGGCCATGTTTGTTATGAACCGGGACGAAATGAGTAATGAGTAAATCGAGGACCTTTCGTAGATGCTTCCTACAAGTGGTTTCATAGGGAAAAAATCAAATGTGAAAAGATAACAGAGAGACGACGGATGACAAGTTATGACAAACACAGACTGTCTAGCTTTTTACCAACCATGCTACCAATTGCTTTCATAGCAGAATTAATCCATGCTAACACAACATCTAATAATTTTGAAGGTACTTCTTCAACAACATTGAGGAAAAAATCTACCATTACTAATCTCCGAAGTATGTATCGTCTACATATGTCTTTTTCTTTGTCTTTGCATAGTCTATACCATTGTTTTCTATAGTAATAACTACTTCGTTTCCTCCATAACCCATTTGAAGAATTATAGGGTTTGGAAGCTCTGAGATATATATGGTGACTTTAACATTGTCCTCTCCATCTAATATCTTTCCTATTTTAATACGGAGCTTTCGTAGATTTTTCATTATTGGTACTGACAACTTTCCTTCATATTGACGAACAAGACGGTGTATAGCTGCGTGATCTATTTTACCAAGAACAGGTCTAGACTGAAATAAATAGCGTAAAATGTGTGCTTAAAAACAAGACAGGGACAAGGACACTCAGAACAATGGAATAGAAGAAAAGAAACGAATAAACACATACAATGTAAATGGTTTACAGCAAGTCTACAAAACACAAATACAACGTTCAAGCAGAAATAGATCCTTATTGTGATGTTGTAAAAAGTATTAGCTATAGCTTAATATCAGGTAATAAAATGTTGCGTTACGTTTAATATTATACAGTTACTTAATGGGAATGCAGGCAATATATCAAACTATTTTCCCGAGGTATTTCAAAAGACCAAAGAGTTCTATTACACGAGGTAAGCGGCCGAGTGCAATAGAATACATTTGTCCTTCCCAATACCGACGAAAAAATTGTTTGATCTATTTGGTAAACAAAGCTTTAATCATTTTAAAAACTTCTTTTACGAAGTGGGAAACGTCATCATAGGAATTCCGGATTATCGACCGATTTATTGACTGATCTATTGCCAGGAGAATTAGACAGATTCTGAACGTTACAAAAATGGTATCAAATAAAAAAAAATGCCTGATAATACTGATAAAAAATATTAATAGGTAATAAAACAACATATTCATCAGGACTGTCTTTCAGTATTTCTTGTGACTTGCGACAAGTAGGTGGTTTTCTGTGGGTCCTCCGGTTTCCTCCACCAATAAAACTGACCGCCGCGATATAACTGAAATATTGTTAAAAGTGGCGTTAAACACCATCAAACAAACAAACACGCAAACTTTCAGTATTTCCAATAAAATGAAAAAACAAAAATACCACACTGTCGGAAAATATTGTAGAATTTGTGCGGACATAATGGGTATAACGTAACATTGATGAAATACCGAAAAAATATATAATTAATCACATTGTTTACAATATAATTACATCTAATATAAACATTCTTTGTTTTGATTTGTCCATTACAGGTGTATTTAAAGCAAATTTGACAATTATCTAGCAGCAAGGGTGAATTTGCAACGATTTTGGTACCTCCGGGGTATTTGCCACTTTTATCCCCTGCAATGGGGTATTTGTATTTTTGGATTTATCTTTTTTCCCCTCGCGTGTCCCTTCGAGTCAATTCTGTCGGTCTGATGACGTCACATGTACGTTATAAGTCAGCAAATATGGCAGGCTGCAGGGCAAATTTAGACAATTTTAGCAAATAACCCGCCCGAATATGATTTTTGTGTAATTCCGCGAATATTTAATAGCCAGTAAAACAGTGACATGCAAGCAGCATTGTAGATTGGAACCAAAGAACCTTTCAATGTTTTTTTTCTCAACATTCAAATTAGCAGTGTAAAAATCAAAATAAATCTGTACCAACGGATGAGTCATGTCATTTTTCTCTACTTTATCGTTGGCTGAGAGAAGAAACCCGAGTAATTCGGAATTACATCCATGACATCATAGACTATTTCAACAAGAGATTTTCCCTCGAGCGGGACCCACGTTATTTGCCTAGTACCGTGGTACTACGCTATACAAAATTCCCAAGGACAAATACTCCTGCGGTGGGGAAAAAGTGGGAAAAACTCAGAATTGGTCAAAATACCCCTTTTATCAACCAATCAGACAGCATTCATATGTGAGGTGGAATGACTGGCCAAAATAGATGCACCCTGTTTCGAATATTATTATTGTTCAATTATGTGTTTTTCCCACATTATTGCGCACTATCGTCATCTTATTTATTTCAGACGAACATAAAAAAGTCAAGTCTGAAATATATTGCAGAACATATAAAATTAGCTGGAATCCTCTAATTCTTACCTGTCATGTTTATGATAATAAATATATAAAGAAATCTGATTCCACAGCTAATACACAAACTTTATGATACCAAAGGTGTAATCAGAAAATTGATTGATTTTTATGTTTTGTTTGAAATTCTTTTACATGTGAATTCTAAAAAACATAAATATAAATAAGAATAAACTGATAAATTCTAATTAAAAGAGAAAAGGAGAAATGTGTTTGAAAAACAAAGCTACGTATACTCACCATTGTGGGTGTGTTCACTTTACTCCTACTTTTGATTTTTGGAATAAACGTAAAACGTGACCAAACCTCAGTGTGTATTGGAGTTACTGACTAAATGTTACTAATGACATTTCAAATATAGATAATTTAAACCTTATGTCAGATTACAGAAAATTTACAGGTCTATTTATAAACAACCAATCGAATATATTCACCTTATGCATAAAAAAAAAAGAAAAAACCAATATTTGTGTTGATGGGTGGTTAGATGTGAAAAAATAAATGATTCATGAGTTTATATTTGAAACATTATTTTGATAATTAATTACCAAATATGGGATCCATGTCGATGAACATACAAACAACATAAATTATTATTGTTAAATGCAATACCTTTTCATAGAGAAAATGGCAAATGTGTATACTTAAAAATAAAAACGTAGATATCAAATTTAGTGCGCACGTCGTGTTTCTTGAATAACCTGCATTAGGTACACTCAAAATCGAAAGATTGGAAAGCCAAATAATTTAAAGTTTTTGGAGCAATAAAACCAAAGGGCTTAAACAGGATAGCTAAAATCGTCTAAGGTCACCTATACCTGAGGGAGGAGAACCTTAGTTTTGATAATAATTATATTATTTAGGAACTGTAATCTAATAAACCATATCAGTGCCGAAGCACTGACTACTCTCGGGAACTAATAGTCCACCAACAAAGGTATCGACCAAGTGAAAGCAATAAAAATGCAGATATCAAATTTACTGATTAACATTTGAAAATTTATTCTTATTTATGTGCAATATAATTTGAATGAAAACACAATACAAGATATAGATATTAATGTACAAAATGTAAGTTTTCATAATAAAGATTGTATATGTTTCAATATGGCGCTGATTGTTTACATTATTCACCTGTTAAGACAGTTTATTTATAGACGAGTACTATAATGTTACCACACTTGAATACTATGACAATTTGTTATGTGTATTATTCTTTATTGAAAGAAATTTAAAATATATATATATCTCCTGCCAATTATATATATCTTGTTGACACAGTTGTATATGAATCATTGGAAAACAGACCTCTTAGACATATCACAATAACATTACACTGATAATACCCCTGTTTTTTTGTTTTTTTCTTCATTTTCTTGGCTACACATATCGCAACAAAATACCAGTAACCCATAACATGATGACATGCAAATAAATTGTTGAATTTCCATTTGTTTAATAATAGATTGAGAATTTTCATGTGTCTAACTAGATTTGGGGTTTTCCAGAGTGAACTAAAATAGTCGGGTATAACCAGAAGTTTAGGGAATGTTCTGGTTTCTCATACCACTGCAAAGGATTGAGCAACACGAATCTCACAAAAATCGAAAAAACAACGGTTCGTAGCGTATTCGCCAATAATTTGGTGTTTAATCTTCATTTTATGAAGGTCAGTACGGAAAACGACAATAATTTTGGGTATGAAAAAATTATGGTTTTGGTAGACAATATGCCTTTAAATTATGATATTTTAGATTATCATATACTAGTCAAAAAAAGAAACGTTACATCAGTTTTTCATATTTTTTGTTCAGCAGGTGCTCCATACATATATTTTTAATTAATTAATATAAAAATTAGGTTATTAGCCTATCGATTCCGGCATTGCTATTTTTTTCTCTCTACAGAATGACATTACGTCAGTTTCGGGAATTCACGTGTTTGTTCATTTCGATAATTTAAAATGTATGCAGGTGTGCTCGATTAGAATTAAAGGTCATAAACAGTGTCGTTTGCAATTGTAAACAAAAGGCCACTTCAACAATTGTTATACACGTAAGTCTATACCCCGCTTACTCCAAAATGAGAGGGAACGTGCCGTTGGGATGTTTCGTGCCGGAATGACACAAACAGAGATAGCAAACCATTTTAATTGCTCAAGAATGACAATTTACAGATTGCTCGTTTGTGTAAGAGCAACCGGCACAACATCTGATCGTCGACGTAGTGGTAGACCACGAGAAACGACGTTGCGTCATGATAGACACATCACACTAATCCACTTACGTAATCGCTTTGTTACTGCTGTGGACACAGCAAGGCGAACCCCTGGTATACGTAACAACATAATTTCTGACCAAACAGTTCGTAATCGGTTGCGTCAGTCTGGTATCCATTCATGTCGCCCTCTTAAAACGTCGATACAGGATTGCTAGGCTTCAATGGGCACGTGTACGTCTTCGGTGGAGGAGAAACACTTGGCAGAACATTTTGTTTTCTGATGAATCCAAGTTTAATTTGAAATTTAGTGACGGAAGAGTGTGTATTTATCGTCGTCTCAGGGAACGTTTCGCTGATGGTTTTATAAAGGAAACCGACCGATTTGGAGGCGGTGGTTTAATGGTATGGGGTAGAATTAGTCATGTTAGAAAGACTAACCTTAATATAGGGATTGGAAACTTAAATGGCATTCGTTATCGTGACGAAATCTTGGGATCAATTGTATTCCCATTTATTCGAACAGATCACTTCAATCATGTTTTGAGTAAGATAACGCTAGATGTCATATTTCACGTGTTGCCATGAACTTTTGTGAGAGTTTGTTTTGTATATCATTTGTAATGTTGTACCCGTTTGTATTTCTGATCGTTCCTTTACTCATAAACCTCCAGTGCTTTGAATACTTTATCGATAATATTACTCATTTAATTAAAATGGTAGATATCAAATTTAGTGCGCACTACGTGTCTCGAACAACCGTCATCATGTAGGCTCAAAATTGAAAGACTGGAAACTCAAATAATTTAAAGTTTGGGAGCAATAAAACCAAAGAGCCTAAACAAGATAGCCAAAATCTACTAAGTTCACCAAAGTCTGAGGGAGGAGAAACCTTAGTTTTATTAATAATTACATTATTTAGGAACTGTTGAATAAAGTATGTTCAATTTAGTCACAAAATACGAGAAAACAAAGAATTCTCTTATCGAATTAAATATACATATTTCTTTTTATCGAGGATTAATGGGCGATCAGGTTCTTTCAAACGCTAGAATGCATTTTAATCAATCTGATTAAAATCATATTCTCATCTTGCTCCCGTTTTCTGATATGTCGCTGCGTGAGAATCTGACGAAACGTCGCATACATCCTCGTGTCAGTGACCTAGGGTCATTGAGTGAATTGACCGATCAGATTGCCGCTTTCAGGATCTTGAAAGTAATTGTGATAATCTGATTGGTCAATTCACTCATTGACCCTAGTTCACTGATACGAGGATGTCTACGGCGTTTCGTCAGATTCTCACGCAGCGACATATCATAAAACGGGAGCAAGATGAGAATATGATTTTAATCAGATTGGCATTTTAATATGACTCAGTTACAGCTTATCGTTGTCAATAAACGAGAGAAATATCAGATGTGTAAATACAATGTAATTGGCTTTTTATGTTCTTGGCTATGACAAAATAATTCATGAACCTTTGAATCGGAAGTTATCTATTCTTGATTATTATGAAGTATGCTTCTAATGTCAGAAGTGTAGGAGTGGATCAGAAAGTGGGGGAAAGCTTTTCTAGGGGTCCTGAATGTGAGGGGAGCCTTGTAAGTGGACTGGAAAGTTTGGGGGAGGGGGCATTGTAGGTGGACTGGAAAGTGGGGGCAAACTTTGAAATTGGACTGGAATGTGACCGGAAGCTTGGGAGGGTGGGAAAGGGTCATTTGTCTTCAAAAATACCCTTTTACCTTTTATTTTATTAAAAATATTTGGGTTTCGTGCTAAAGATTCAGCTTTTTCTAAATTTTGCCAAAAAGTGGGGGCGAATACCACCGACATGGCGCAAGTCACTGACAATTACAAATACAATCAACACCATCAACTATGTTGTCCTTCCTAGTTAAGAGGGATTAAGGAGTCCCATTAAGGGTGAATGATTATGTTATCACAGGTCAATCAAAGATAATTTTGATTATCTTTTTGTTCTTTCTGATTGCCCCTTTGGTATATTCAAACTCTTCTATATAAATGGAATTATATAAAATACGAAACCATAGTAATGAATATTTATATATAACTTTAAAACTATATATAGGGTCATCGTGACCGTGGTCATGTGGTAGTTGGATTTACAACTACCTAATGTAATCAGTGCCTATCACCACTGATGTTGTCAGGACGAATCTCTACCAGGGCGAGGTGTACAACATTATGCTATGTTATTACCCTTATATATTATGTTATAACATTTGTCAGTGACTTGCGACAGGGCGATGGTTTTCTCCGGGTCCTCCTGTTTCATCCACCAATAAAACTGATCGCCACGAAACTACTGAAATATTGCTGACGGTTGTATTAAGCACCATAAACAAAAATTGAAACTATCTAAGCACACATGAAATATGGAAACATAAAAATGAATATTTATTATTAAATTTTAAAACTATAAAAACACACAAGAAATATCAAAAACATAATAATGAACAATTATTATTAAATTTTAATACAATATTTTATTATAAGCACTGCATTTGAATAAATATCAAAGTCAATAAACTATCTGCTCTCCAAGGTTGATTGTTCACTATTTTATATAATTAGAATGTCGAGTTGCATATAAATGAAAGAAATAGTTTTCGTATCAAAAATAACATCTAAAAATAGAACTTAATAACATTTCCATTTTAAGAATGTATATGGTCTGTTTTCTTTCCTTGGAATGGTCAATATATATTTTACTGTTTTAAAGTGTATTATTTCTCTTATTGGATTTTTTCACATAAAAATGACCATACTTCACTCTTATATACATGTATCTTTATTTCTCAAACTGACAGTGCATAGCACATATACGGAGAAATTACAAAGAAATGAACTGATTAAAATATACACAATATATACAAGTACAGTAAATCGACTGATGGAATTAGACGGGAGGATAAACTATTAAATTTATATATCTAATAAATTTACATGGTATTTCCAGGATTTGTTTCCGTTTGTTAGTCATTGAATTGTTGAATTTTATTATATTTGGACGTTTTATTGGATGTTTTGGAAGTAGTGATTTACGTTTTTCGCTTAAATTAGTACATTCTAATATGTAATGATATTCGTCAACAATTTTATTCTTTTGAGAAAGTTCGCAATAGCGGTTTTCCATAGGAATATTACTCCATCCTCCCTTTTCGATGGGCAATTTACGATTAGTAAAATGTAGTTCTAAATTAAGAAGGGAACTTTGTTCATCCAAAATATTAAAACATTCTTGATCAGTTTTGAAAATTATATAATTAAATGCTTTTGGGGAATTATGGACTGACGAATTCCCATCATGTAAAAAGTGATCTAACAATCTTTGTTTTATACTTTGTTTAAACCACTCGATGCATTTGAAAGTTTGCGTTTGCCATATATTACAAAAACCGGTTTCGCTCAATATTTTTTCTAAAATTTTTATCCATTTGATATCGAATTGTTGTTGTGAATACAGACGGTGTGTTAAACTAAACATAATGCATGATATTTTGGATTGATTTCGACAAATAAGCTTTGACCAACAAAATATAATTCTAAGTGTAATGTCGATTTCGACCGGATATGTGGCTAGTTCGCCATATATCTTATAATTCGGAGAAGACGCCTTAAGGTTAAAAATCATTTAAAAAATTCAGGTGTAATGTCATTGTTTCTAAATCCTCATATTTCGCAGCCATATAGTAAAATTGGTTTTACCATTTTATCGAAAAGACTAAATAGACACTTTATAGATAAGTTGTGTTTTCTAACTAATTTCAGTACTTCATAAATAGAAACAACTGCTTTATTAACTAAACGCTATTTGCCAGATCGAAATTGCCAGTTATGCTAAAGATGATACCGAGATAATTAAAGTTTTTGACTACTTTAATTTCATAGCCATTATATTTAAAAGATAAATTTTGAGGTGTACGACCACTCCCAAATATGACATTTTTAGTTTTGTCAATGTTAAATTACAGTTTCCATGTTAAACAGTATTCGCTAAAAGCATCGAGATGTGCCTGTAAATCGCTGTCAGATTCTGAATATATGGACGTACCATCAGCATAATATTAATATTAAAAATAATTTCAAATAAATATTTGACTGGTTTTCGAGATCGTTTGAGATTGATTCTAGGCCTGTAACATTTTTGGCTTGTAGAAAAGTTTTAAAGTCATTTAAGAAAAAGGAAAATAAAAACGGATATAAATTTTCTCTCCGTCTAACTCCATTGTCACATGCAAAACAATTCTCGCCATGTCTAACTCCATTGTCACATGCAAAATAATCTGATTTTGCAATTATTAAGCACAATACATGATTTTATATTACAATACATATTAAAAATACCATTGCACATTTTCCCATTTATATTGTTTAGTTGCATTTCAGGCCATAAACCAGCTCTCCATACATTATCGAAGGACTTCATCAACTTATTTTCTTATTACATTTTAAAATTTCATAAAAAATTGTAAGGTGAACAGATTATCTGAAGTGGAATATTTTTTAACGTACTATCAGCATATATAGTATACTTTTTTGACTTGTTGAAAAGTTTTTAAGTCATTTGAAAATAAGGAAAATAAAAATGGTTATGTATTCTCTCCCTGTCTGCTCCTTCGTCAAATGCAAAACAATCTGATTTTGCAATTATTAAGCACAATACATGATTTTATATTACAATACATATTAAAAAATAACATTGTACATTTTCCCATTTATATTGTTTGTTGCATTTCATGCCATATTCCAGCTCTCCATACAATATCGAAGGCCTTCATATAATCAACAAATGAACAATCCATTATTTTCTTTTTACATTTTAGAATTTCAAAGAAAGATTGTAAGGTGAACAGATTATCTTAAATGGAATATTCTTGACGAAATCCAGATTGGTTTTCACTTATAACAGAAACAGATTAAGAAAATTCATGTAACCTTTCATTCAGTATTGTTTAAACAATTTCCCATATACCATATACATGTAGTTAGGTGTTGTAGACCTAACTTTTAGAATACTTTTACAAAACATTAAATGTAGTTGTGCATACTAGTTTCAGAGGAGAAGATTTTTTTTATATTTCTGCCAATCAGAAACAAGAATTGCCTATGATGGCCATGTTTGTTAATGAATCAGATCGAAATGAGTAATCTTAACCTAGGACATTTCATAGATGCTTCCTACAAGCGGTTTCAGAGGAAAAAAATTCAAATGTGAAAAGATAACAGAAAGACGACGGACGCCAAGTTATGACTAATACACAACTAGCCTTTGGCCAACTGAGCTAACAATTGCACCCATAGCAAAACTCCACATTGATGACAAGGTATTTAATAATCTTGAAAGTCCGGTGAGGACGACATTTGCAATTAATGCTTTTGCCTTTTCACAGAATGTTTCCGTTGTCTTTGTATAGTTAATACCATCTTTGTCTATGTTAATAATTACTTCTTTTTCTCCTGTGCCCATTTGAAGACATACATATCCTGTAATCTTTGAGATATAAATGAAGACTTTGACATTTTTCTCTCCATTTACTATATCTTTTATATCAATACGGAGCTTTGCTAGATTGTTCTTTACTTTTTCTGGCAACCTTCTTCTATATTGACGATAAATACGTTCTATAGCTTCGTGATCTATTTTACCATGAATAATTTCAGGCTGAAATAAATAGTGAAAAATGTGTATTTAAAAACAAGACAGGTACAGGGGTACAGAAAAAAAAAAGAAACGCATAAGTAGTATATAAGAGGTTACAAAGCCACATTTGAGGAGGTGGAGCGAGGTGGAGCTACCGGAAGTGACGTCATTCCCCCCTTTTTTCTTCAGTGACGTCATTTTTTTCCTTACTACGAGTACCATGGATACCCAAGGGGNACGCCTTGCTGTCTAAGTATAGCTATGAATGGCTTACATCTTGCACAACTGAAGCGAGACACGGGTGTTGATTAAATAACTGGTACCTGTTAATCTACATATCGATATGGACTCAAAGGGGACATGTTACACTAAACTCTACGACAAACGTGATGACTTCGAATTCAACGTTCTACAATCATCTTTGCCTATCTTAGCAACAACCAACGTATGAAGCATTTCAGAATATACCGATATCCAAGAGCCTGTGGAAAATGTTATAATTTTCCTGAAGGCTCGACGGCTGGTGGGTTAACTCTGAAATTGCTTAATCAGTAACATATGTTGTTATAATCAACATGTCTACGGGAGACACCCAATGCTTGTGGAAACGTATGAAATATCTATATTTTTCATATGGGAATTGATTTGAGGTTAGTAGTTGTTCCCTGTGTCTTCGGATGTGACTTCCATCATAATTAATCTCGTGCAACATGTTGCCATGAACTATTGTGAGAGTTTGTTTTGTATATCATTTGTAATGTTGTACCCGTTTGTATTTCTGATCGTTCTTTTACTCATAAACCTCCAGTGCTTTAAATACTTTATCGATAATATTACTCATTTAATTAAAATGGTAGATATCAAATTTAGTGCGCACTACGTGTCTCGAACAACCGTTATCATGTAGGCTCAAAATCGAAAGATTGGAAACTCAAATAATTTAAAGTTTTGGGAGCAATAAAACCAAAGAGCCTAAACAGGGTAGCCAAAATCTACTAAGTTCACCCGTGTCTGAGGGAGGGAAACCTTAGTTTTATTAATAATTACATTATTTAGGAACTGTTGAATAAAGTATGTTCAATTCAGTCACAAAATACGACGAAAACAAAGAATTCTCTTGTCGAATTAAATATATATATTTCTTTTTATCGAGGATTAATGGGCGATCGGGTTCTTTCAAACGCTAGAATGCATTTTAATCAATCTGATTAAAATCATATTCTCATCTTGCTCCCGTTTTCTGATATGTCGCTGCGTGAGAATCTGACGAAACGCCGTAGACATCCTCGTGTCAGTGACGTAGGGTCAATGAGTGAATTGACCGATCAGATTGCCGCTTTCCGGATCTTGAAAGTAATTACGATAATCTGATTGGTCAATTCACTCATTGACCCTAGGTCACTGATACGAGGATGTCTACGGCGTTTCGTCAGATTCTCACGCAGCGACATATCAGAAAACGGGAGCAAGATGAGAATATGATTTTAATCAGATTGGCATTTTAATATGACTCAGTTACATCTTATCGTTGTCAATAAACGAGAGAAATATCAGATGTGTAAATACAATGTAATTGGCTTTTTATGTTCTTGCATGCTATGACAAAATAATTTATGAACCTTTGAATCGGAAGTTATCTATTCTTGATTATTATGAGGTATGCCTCTAATGTCAGAAGTGTAGGAGTGGATCAGAAAGTGGGGAAAAGCTTTTCTAGGGGTCCTGAATGTGAGGGGAACCTTGTAAGTAGACTGGAAAGTTTGGGGGAGGGGGCATTGTAGGTGGACTGGAAAGTGGGGGCAAACTTTGAAATTGGACTGGAATGTGACCGAAGCTTGGGAGGGTGGGAAAGGGTCATTTGTCTTCAAAAATACCCTTTTACATTTTATTTTATTAAAAATATTTGGGTTTCGTGCTAAAGATTCAGCTTTTTCTAAATTTTGCCAAAAAATGGGGGCGAATACCACCGACATGGCGCAAGTCACTGACAATTACAAATGCAATCAACACCATCAACTATGTTGTCCTTCCTATATAACTTTAAAACTATATATAGGGACCGTCGTGACCGTGATCATGTGGTAGTTGGATTTACAACTACCTAATGTAATCAGTGGCTATCACCACTGATGTTGTCAGTTAGAATCTCTATCAGGGCGAGGTGTACAACATTATGCTATGTTATTACCCTTATATATTATGTTATAACATTTGTCAGTGACTTGCGACAGGTCGATGGTTTTCTCCGGGTCCTCCTGTTTCATCCACCAATAAAACTGATCGCCATGAAACTACTGAAATATTGCTGACGGTTGTATTAAGCACCATAAAAAAAAATTGAAACTATCTAAGCACACATGAAATATGGAAACATAAAAATGAATATTTATTATTAAATTTTAAAACTATAAAAACACACAAGAAATATCAAAAACATAATAATGAACAATTATTACTAAATTTTAATACAATATTTTATTATAAGCATTACATTTGAATAAATATCAATGTCAATAAACTATCTGCTCTCCAAGGTTGATTGTTCACTATTTTATATAATTAGAATGTCTAGTTGCATATAAATGAAAGAAATAGTTTTCGTATCAAAAATAACATCTAAAAATAGAACTTAATAACATTTCCATTTTAAGAATGTATATGGTCTGTTTTCTTTCCTTGGAATGGTCAATATATATTTTACTGTTTTAAAGTGTATTATTTCTCTTATTGGATTTTTTCACATACAAATGACCATACTTCACTCTTATATACATGTATTTTTATTTCTCAAACTGACAGTGCATAGCACATATACAGAGAAATTACAAAGAAATGAACTGATTAAAATATACACAATATATACAAGTACAGTAAATCGACTGATGGAATTAGACGGGAGGATAAACTATTAAATTTATATATCTAATAAATTTACATGGTATTTCCAGGATTTGTTTCCGTTTGTTAGTCATTAAATTGTAGAATTTTATTATATTTGGACGTTTTATTGGATGTTTTGGAAGTAGTGATTTACGTTTTTCGCTTAAATTAGTACATTCTAATATGTAATGATATTGGTCGACAATTTTATTCTTTTGAGAAAGTTCGCAATAGCGGTTTTCCATAGGAATATTACTCCATCTTCCCTTTTCGATGGGCAATATACGATTAGTAAAATGTAGTTCTAAATTTACATAGAAGAAGGGAACTTTGTTCATCCAAAATATTAAAACATTCTTGATCAGTTTTGAAAATTATATAATTAAATGCTTTTGGGGAATTAATAGACTGACGAATTCCCATCATGTAAAAATTGATCTAACAATCTTTGTTTTATACTTTGTTTAAGCCACTCAATGCATTTGAAAGTTTGCGTGTGCCATATATTACAAAAACCGGTTTCGCTTAATATTTTTCTAAAATTTTTATCCATTTGATATCGAAGTGTTGTTGTGAATACAGACGGTGTGTTAAACTAAACATAATGCATGGTATTTTGGATTGTTTTCGACAAATAAGCTTTGACCAAAAAAAATATAATTCTAAGTTTAATGTCGATTTCGACCGGATATATGGCTAATTCGTCATATATCTTATAATTCGAAGTAGACGCCTTAAGGTTCAAAATTATTTTACAAAATTTCAGGTGTAATGTCATTGTTTCTAAATCCTCATATTTCGCAGCCATATAGTAAAATTGGTTTGACCATTTTATCGAAAAGACTAAATAGACACTTTATAGATAAGTTGTGTTTTCTAACTAATTTCAGTACTTCATACATAGAAACAACTGCTTTATTAACTAAACACTATTTTGCCAGATCGAAATTGCCAGTTATGCTAAAGATGATACCGAGATAATTAAAGTTGTTGCCTACTTCAATTTCACAGCCATTATATTTAAAAGATAAATTTTGAGGTGTACGACCACTCCAAAATATGACATTTTTAGTTTTGTCAATGTTAAATGACAGTTTCCATGTTAAACAGTATTCGTTAAAATCATCGAGCTGTGCCTGTAAATCGCTGTTAGATTCTGATAATATGGACGTACCATCAGCATAATATTAATATTAAAAATAATTTCAAATAAATATTTGACTGGTTTTCGAGATCGCTTGAGATTGATTCTAGGCCTGTAACATTTTTGGCTTGTAGAAAAGTTTTTAAGTCATTTAAGAAAAAGGAAAATAAAAACGGATATACATTTTCTCCCCGTCTAACTCCATTGTCACATGCAAAACAATCTGATTTTGTAATTATTAAGAACAATACATGATTTTATATTACAATACATATTAAAAAATAACATTGTACATTTTCTCATTTATATTGTTTAGTTGCATTTCAGGCCATATTCCAGCTCTTCATAAAATCAACAAATGCACAATCCATTATTTTCTTTTTACATTTTAGAATTTCAAAATAGATTGTAAGGTGAACAGATTATCTTAAGTGGAATATTCTTGACGAAAGCAAGATTGGTTTTCACTTATAACAGAAACAGATTCAGAAAATTCATTTAACCTTTCATTCAGTATTGCTTAAACAATTCCCCATATACCATTTACATGTAGTTAGGTGTTGTAGACCTAACTTTTAAAATACATTTACAAAACATTAAATGTAGTTGTGCATCCTAGTTTCAGAGGATAATTTTTTTTTATTTCTTCCAGTCAGAAACAAGAATTGCCTATGATGGCAATGTTTGTTGACAGAGCGGGATGAAATGAGTAATCTTAATCGAGGACCTTTCATAGATGCTTCATACAAGCCGTTTCAGAGAAAAAAATTCAAATGTGAAAAGATAACAGAGACGACGGACGCCAAGTTAAGACGAACACACGCCTATTTTTGGCCGCCAGCGAAGCTAACATTTTACTTTCAACAGTATTTTGTTGAATAGATATGGAACTGCATTTTTCAGCGTTACAGATAAAACTTGAATAACACCTATGAGGATTAAATGTTGAAAGACTGCTTTTGCCTTTTCACTGAATGTGTTCGTTTTATGTATAAAGCATTTACCATCATTTTGTATTGAAATAACTACTTCGTTAACTCCTTCACCCATTTGCAAATCTAGGGTTGACATTGTCGTCTCAATTTAATATCCTTGCTATCTCAACAATGAGCCTTCGTAGATTTTCCAGTAATGGCGCTGACGGTATATAGCTGCGTGATTTATTTTACCATGAGTAACACTAGACTGAAATAAATAGCGAAAAATGTGTGTTTAAGAACAAGACGGGGACAGTGGAACAGAAGAAAAGAAACGAATAAACACATAATTGGATTACAGCAAGTATACAAAACACAAATAAAACGTCCAAGCATAAATGGAACCTTAATGTGAAGTTTTAAAAAGTATTAGCTATAATCTAATATCAGTTATTTAAAATTTTGCTTTACTTTTAATATAACAACATATTCATCGGTACTGTTTATAAGTATTTCTAATAAATGGAAAAAAAAACAAAAACGCCACACTGTCGGCAAATATTGTATAATCTGTGTGGACACACTGGATATAACGTAACATTGATGAATTGACGAATAAAAAATATAAAAAATCACACTGTTTACAATGAATTATATGCTCCCTGTTTCGAATATTATTATTGTTCAATTATGTTTTCCCCTACATTATTGCGCACTATCGGCATCTTATTTATTTCAGACGAACACAAGTACATGAGTCTGAAATATATTGCAGAACATATAACAATTAGCTGGAATCCTGTCACTCCTACCTGTCCTGTTTATGATAATAAAGACTATAAAGAACTATGGTTCCACACCTAATACACTATACTTTGTTAGTTCGATCCTCGTACGTGGTGAGGAGTATTTGTTGCAACTTTCTATGTTCAAGTAAGAAAGTGACTTTTGAGAGGTTAATGGTTTTCAACTGCTACTTCTATTTCCTCTACCAAAATAACCGACCAGCAAGATATAACTTAAATATTGTTGAAAGTGGCATTAAACATATATAATATATTTCTTACAATACAAAATATGTTTTACTTGAAAATAAGTTCATTATAAATTAATCTTACCATATGTACATGGATCGACCGTAGAATTCTGTCTATTTACATTCGCCAGACTTGCTGATTATTCTATTCGAAAATTTTCAATCAAAATGCAAGTCTCTTCTCTGAAATAATAAATAAATTCATGAAAATTGTTGTTTAAAAATAGAACTTGTAAATTTTCTTAAGTAAGATTTAACTAGAACTATGTAAAATATCATTTATAGTTACATTTGATAAGTAACACCAATACAGTATATAAGAGTGTTGAAATCTGAATGATAAAGACAACGATACACAATGGTGAGTAGGTTGTTTTTAAAGACATTTCTCTTGTTCTCGTTTTATCAATTAAGGGTTATGGTGTTTAATGCCACTTTCAACAACATTTCAGCTTATTTTTATGCGGTTTATTAATTAGTATTATATATAAATGTTCCACTGGTATATAGATATAAAACAATTGTTTTCACATTGGCGTTTAAGAGAAATGTTCAATAATTAAATACAGACAAATACTATTAATGGATGCATAAAATGAGTATGATTATATCTTATTAATAAAGCAATTTTTGACGAGTATAGTTGTTCTTTATCAAATAAAATGAATGTAATATAGAACGGATATTTTTTTTGTCCCAATATATTTTTGAATAAAATGAAAAACAAAAATACCACACTGTCGTGTCGGAACAATTTCAAACTCAAATATCATCGCAGAAAGAGGCAAAATCGATACCTCTAACACACAAATACATGATAGCTACCTTTCTTAACTTGGCACAGGCACCTTAATTTAAAAAAATGCCGGGTTAAGCTAAGTTTTATGGGCTCAAGCCTCCCCTCGTAGTCAATCTAGTGATGCGGTCATGCATGTGAGTAAAATACCAACCCTCTAATATAACCGGGCGAACAGTGTTATTATAAAGAACGCATATAATCTTAAACATTATACTTTATACATGTAGTCTTCGTGACACAGAAGTAGTCATATGTATAATATTAATTATATTTAAGACAACCGATGACCTCAACCACTATCTAGATATTAGATAATATACAAGGCCATCCTGAGACATAATAGTCAAATGTTTTTATAATAAAAATAAATACATATTGTATATCATAGTTCTCCTCTAGTTACACTTTCCGTTTAGTTTGTTTTGTTTGTTCGTTTGTTTGTTTGCTTGTTATTTGTTTGGGTTTTTTTTGCATAAAGTTACAAAAATGAACTGGAAAAAGGATGTTCAAGCAACATTCGACAAGGAAAACATATTAATTCCTAATTATTAGCTGCCGAACCCTTATTCTTTATGGTTTTTTTTTATTTGACCATAAAATGGATTTTTAAGAGCCACGAGTGTGCAGCTAATATTTCTATGTTCTGCAATATTCTTTCAGACTCCAATAGTGCTATATTATGTGAAAAATATAACATAATTGAGCAGTAATAATTTTCGAAGGAGAGCGAACAAAATGTATATTTCATTGTAAACAGAATGATTACATGTTTTCGTCGCGTTATACCCAATATGTCCACACAAATTAGACCATATTTTCCGTCAGTGTGGTATTTTTGTTTTTGTTTTTCCTTTTTATTAGGAATACTTAAAGACAGTACTGATGAATATGTTGTTATATTAAAAGTAAACCAACATTTTAAATAACTGATATTAGATTATAGCTAACATTCTCTTGAACAGCATATTAAGGTTCTATTTTATTTGTGTTTTGTAGGCTTTATGTAAACACATATTTTTCCCTATTTATTTCAGTCTGTTATTCATGGTACAGTAAATCACGCAGCTATACACCGACTTGTTCGTCAATATAAAGGAAAGTTGGCAGCACCATTACAGGCAAATCTACGAAAGCTCCGTACTGAAGTAGAAAGGGCAATAGATGGTTACAGTCTATATATATGTCTCAGATGAGCTTCCTAAACCTATATGTTTTCAAATGGGTAAAGGGGAAAACGAACTTGTTTTTGATATAGAAGAAGATGGCATAGACTATACATGGACAAAGAAAACATTCTGGAAAAAGACAAAGGAATTCTGTTCAGGTGTTGCCCACAAAATTGTTGAAGGAGTACGTTCGGTATTAAACCTTATATTATCTTTAATTTAATTCTTTATTTATTTCAAGAGGATTGCCGACAGCCAGAGGCTACGAGCGGTTCTCCTCAACATACATACACTACAAATCACTGTTACATAGTATTAGCAATATTAAACAGACAAGACAATATAATATACAATACAAGACAATGGTAAACATTCATGCACTCTCACACACAACACATTCGTGAACTATTGCACATTAACAGAAATTCAAATGATAGTATTGAAGAATATCAATAATTGCATACATGGATATCTTAATTATGACAATAGTTTAATTTGAACTTTGAGAACGAAATTGATAAATTTAACGTTGAAATCGTTTTGTAGATTTAATAAATGTGAAGACACATTCAAAAAGATTTAAGTTAATATTAACAGACAAGTCTTCACTTCCTTCAATAAGTATTTTACATAAGTAGGTTGGACACAAATCTCGTAACAGCATTATATCAGGGCATAGAATAATTTTTAAACCATGCAAGAGAGAAAGTCTGGAATTCGTGTAACGGTCACAGCGTAACAAGTAGTGCTCAGTGGTTTCAATATGATTTCCAGCATCAACTCAACTGTAACCTCAGCCTGGTATGAATGATTTTTTTCATAACCATTTCCCAGAGAATAAAAACATTTTGTAGTCGCTCCATAAAGTTTTTTTTAAATGAAATTTTTAAAATAGATACCGATTTTGCTGATGCTATTTCGGGAGGGATACTGTTCCAATCCCTAATAGTAGCCAACAAGAAAGAGTTATAAAATGAAACTGTTCTTGCTCTTAATGGGATTAGCTGAGAATGTCGCCTGAAGTCATAGTTCTGAGTATTGTGGTTTGTTAATGAGTGAATGTTAATCAAATAATCAGGAGTTAATTTGTTCTTTATCTTATATAAATATGTTAATCTATGTATTTTTCTACGAGTTTTAAGGGGTTCTAAGCCAACCTCTTTTAATAAACTTTTTGTTTGATGCTTAGTTACTCTAATGGCTCCGGTTGAGATGATGCAAGCACGACGCTGAATATGTTGGAACTGTTATCATAAATCACATCTGCATAATCTAAAATGGAGCGTACAAGTGATTTGTATATTTTTTTCAATACATAATCTGGGTAAAACAGAGCGCATTCTTAGAATCATATCTAACCGTTTGTTACATTTTTTGCAAATATCACTAATGTGATCAGACCATGTCATTTTATCGTTAATTATTAAACCCTGGTGTTTGTGACATGTAACTTGTTTGATGTTAACATTATTTAATAAAAGAGGTGGATGTGGTCGTCGAGTAGGCTTCTTAGATATAATTAAATATTCAGTTTTGAGAGCATTAAATGTTACAAGCCATTGCTTAGACCACGAATTTAATGTTTCCAAGTCACTATTTAATATTCTAAAAGCATTAGCAGGGTCATCTATTTCTTTGATAAGTGACGTATCATCAGCAAATAGTTTATGTTACTCACGATATTACACTTTATACCATTGACATAGATTAGAAATAAGAGTGGGCCTAATATGGATCCCTGGGGAACTCCAGCAGATATCAATTGACTAGACGATGTCTGACCATTTAAAACTACTCTCTGCCTCCGACCAGTCAAGTAATTTTCAAGAAGAGCAAGCAGAGTGCCACTTACACCAAATTGCCTAAATTTAAAAATAAGACCCTTGTGCCAAACTTTGTCAAATGCTTTGGACACATCAAGAAAGACAGAACAAATATCTTTACCCTCGTCTAAAGATTTATAGATTTCATGAGTAACAGCGAGTAACTGGTTCACTGTGGAATCATTTCCATATTGGCCTGGTTATAATCCCGAGACACCCATATTGGCCCGAGACGAAGTCGAGAGCCAATATTGGTCTCGGGATGATAACCAGGCCAATATGGAAATGCCCATGTATTAAACTATTTATTACATACTACCGACATCTAGAAAAGAGACACCCATATTGGCCCTGGCTGATATGGAAATGATCTTGTGGTAATCCAATAACCGGTTATTTTCCACGGGTGTGAAAATATGGACAGTTTACTTCCGGTCATATTGGTCATACAAAAATGCCTTTATTTTAACTAAGTGTGTACTAATTAAGGATTGATCTCAATTTTTTTTCGGTTCATGAAGAAATAAACTCAAAAATGTGGTACACACTGGGTAACCCGCGAAGCGTGTTACGCAAGGGTGTGTACCACATTTTGTAGTTTATTTCGAATGAACCGAACAAAAAAGTGTGATCAATCCTTATAATTTAATTCCTAATTAATTTTGTTCTTGTCCTAAAAATATTTTGACGGATAATAATTACTTAAAAAGAATTAAAATTAAAAATGTTCCCAATTGAGACCCCAAAATGTGACTTCCGGTCAAAATTTTGTTTATGGAAAATAACAAATTTTTTATCCAATCAAAATCTCTTAAACATAAACAGGTCCATATAACGTCTTCGTTTAGATTCACCATTATGACGTGAAATTTATTTCTGGTTTCTTCGAGTCTTTATTTCGGAAAAAAATTGGGCTTGTTTTTGGAGGCGAAGTATAATATAACAAAATAGCATAAAATGGCGTAAATATCTACATTCGCCATCACTAAGATATCTACTGATGGAAGCTTGGATACATTTCAATGAATCGGGTTCGTAATCCTGTTTGAATTTCGTGCGCGCTGAAATAAAAATCTTGCCAGGTGCATGTACATTTCCTCCAATCAATTATATTCAGGATGACGGTGTTCTCCCAAATAGCTTCGCTTCTGTCCATATAATATTTTGTGGGTGACATCCCGGTCCATAAACTGCCATATTGCCCTCAGTACCATGAACTATTCGATAAATATATGCAATCAGTGCCTATCATCACTAACGTTGTGAGTTAGAATCCCACTCAGGCGCGGTGTACTTGAAACAACATTATGTGATAACATTTGTCAGTGACTTGCGGCAGGTTGGTGGTTTTCTCTCGGTACTCTGGTTTCCTCCATCAATAAATCTAACCGCCACGATATAACTGAAATACTACTGAAAGTGGCGTTAAACACCATAAGCCTAAACCCTTAGTTTTAATCAAATACATTAATTATGGACTTTAAATTTCAATCATAAATATAACTAAAAAATCATACCAGTGCAGAAATAATGACAATTCCTTCTAAGCAATAAATTGGTCTAGTGGTAACATTAGTGCAGTGTTTTAAAATATATAGCTTTTGTGTATGAGGCTTAAAAACTGGGATAAAGGCGAGGTTCACTAATCCTTTACCAAAGTACTAGTATTGCGCCGAATACACATAC
>MJUT01042648.1:439613-470706 GCA_002080005.1 Gigantidas platifrons | reverse complement strand
CAGCGTTTAACAAACGACACACAACGTTTGCCAAATTTTGGTTAGAAAAAAATGCACCCTTAGTATAAAATATTATCCGGATTATCTCATTTAATGGTTCAGGTGATTTATCATTGAATTCAAATATTTTATTGAACAAAATGCATAAATTTAATTATACGATATCAAATGGGATTTATCATTAATCGTCGGAAACTAATATTACTGATGCGTCTCATGATTTAATAATCAGTGTGGGATATAATATTATACGAATACGAAATACGAATACAAAAGCTTTAAATATTTTGATTCGGGTTCATTACAACATATAACATAAGCTCTGGTGTACCTGTTTATTGTACACTAGGATACTTTTTTTTATAGGAATGGAAAGTATTTTATTATAAAATATTTACCGTAACATAAAATTGAATATTAAATTCTTTCCACCGGATAAATTTTCAACCGGAAAAAATTATGTCTTACATTATACACGTATGATTTTCGCCGCAGTGTTGTCACCGACAATTAAAGTATTTCACCGACATTTAGGCCCTAATTTGTATATTTTCGCGGTGACATTTTCACCGTGATTTCACCGACATTTTACAGTGATTTTATGACACATCACCGACATTTCACCGCGAAAAAACACCGACCAGGGTGATTTCTTGCTAAAACGCGCTGTGCATGCTGTATCTAACAATGTTTCTCTGAAAATATTGAATTTTCAATAAAATAATTAAATTGTCTTCATATAACGACTGCAAAGTCTTCTGAATGGTGAAAATCAATTCATAAAATATAATGAACACCAACCTCCAAACATTCCAGCGATTTAAAGAGAGTTAAATCAAATTTAAGCTTAGACATGTGTATATTGCTTGTGCCCACGGGTTGTCGTTGACCTTTCACCTGTAAAAACAACAGCAAATCAAAGCAGATGATGATATTTGTTTTTATTATAGAGATGCAATGAAAATACAAGTTTTGTTCCTTTACTTTAATTTGTGTCTATGTTTAACATTGGACAGTCTCTCATGTTCATATACCTCCATATCCATATCGGTATACAGTAACCATGGAAACAAAAGCGGAATTTTTTTTTATGTACAATGAATTTATGATAATAAAAAATATTACTTTTGTTTATCATAAATCCAACATGACCAGTTTTGCTTTTATATTTATTGTTCAGATGTCAATTTTTTTATATGAAATAACCCAAAAATGTAGAAATATGCCATGTATAGCCTTCCATTAACATCTTTTACAACGACAACAAATAATGGTTCTAATATGCCAGCTCTGATCAGCAGAAGACAAAAAATATATTTCATTAGCTTTAATTCATTTTCAAATAAATGAAATGTAAAACATAAAGATTCTGTACCTGTAAACATTTAACTCTGGTAATGAAGTCCAGTATGTGACCAATGTCCTTTTTCAGATCTCCACTGTCTGCAAAAATACAAGATTTATCTGAACTTAAATAACTTTAAACATTTTTTATCATCAAATGTCAGTTGTTAATAAGAATAAAAAGATTTAATGAGCTATAACAACATCACAATTAATTAAAGGTAAAATATAGATTTTAATTATCGACATTGAATATTTATTTGAAACAAACAATATATTGACTCTACACTGTGCTAAAAGAAATTCATGTTGAGTTAAATACAGTGTATAAAGAAGTCAAAACATGGTCTTGGTTTCATTATTGAATTGAAATTATCAGTGCTCATAAAGCATTGACTTAGTTTCCTTACTGTATTGAAATTATCAGTGCTTATAAAGCATTGACTTGGTTTCATTATTGTATCGAAATTATCAGTGCTCATAAAGCATTGATTGACTTGGTTTCATTATTGTATTGAAATTATCAGTGCTCCTAAAACATGGTCTTGGTTTCATTATTGTATTGAAATTATCAGTGCTCGTAAAGCATTGACTTGGTTTCATTATTTTATTGAAATTATCAATGAAAATATCAGTGCTCCTAAAATATGCTCTTAGCTTCATTATTGTATTGAAATTATCAGTGCTCATAAAACATAGATTTGGTTTCATTATTTCATTGAAATTATCAGAGCTCGTAAAACATAGATTTGGTTTCATTATTTCATTGAAATTATCAGTGCTCGTAAAACATAGATTTGGTTTCATTATGTCATTGAAATTATCAGTGCTCGTAAAACATAGATTTGGTTTCACTATTTCATTGAAATTATCAGTGCTCGTAAAACAGATTTGGTTTCATTATTTCATTGAAATTATCAATGCTCGTAAAACATAGATTTGGTTTCATAATCTTATTGAAATTATCAGTGCTCATAAAACATTGACTTGGTTTCATTATTTTATTGAAATTATCAATGCTCGTAAAACATAGATTTGGTTTCATTATTTCATTGAAATTATCAGTGCTCCTAAAACATAGATTTGGTTTCATAATCTTATTGAAATTATCAGTGCTCATAAAACATAGATTTGGTTTCATAATATAAATCTTATTGAAATTATCAGTGCTTCTATAACATGAACTTTGTTTAATTATTTTACTGAAATTTTCAGTGCTCCTAAAACATAGATTTGTTTCATTAATTTATTGAAATTATCAGTGCTTCTATAATATGAACTGGCTTCATTATATTGTATTGAAATTTTCAGTGATTGTACAAAAACCAAAATGCTTTATTTATTTTATTGAAATAATCAGTGCTCAAAAATCACTATAAATTTCGTTTCATTTAAATTTTCAGTGTTCCTAAAACACTGACTTGGATTCATTATTTATTGAAATTATTAGTGCATGTAAATAACCGATTTAGTTTTATTGACATTGTCAGTGCACGACACAAATAACATTGAATTAACACAGGGAAAAATACACACTAATTACATTCAAACATATAGCTTTTATTTAAAAGTTAAAAGGAAAAGCATGTACTAAAATTACTAGCTCTAGCAACAATAAACATACCTGTAACTGAATACCACATGCAAAAAAGTCAAAATTATTAAACATACTGATACATAGATCATAAATAATGTTTCTAAAATAAAATCATCTGCCACTAAAATCTAATTAGCATGTAGTAGCTGGAAAATTATTGAAACAAACATTCAAGAGTTGAAGGATGGAATCCTAGCAACTGATTTAATGATAGTACTGATTGCATACCTACATGTAAGTTATGATGTAGACAGTTGTAAATCCAACGACCAAATGATCAATGACAAGTCCCTGTTTTAATTTGAGAATGAATCAATTTCACAAGCACTGGGCCTATAGAATCTAAACCTACTATTGAGGCTCAAGAAGAACAACAGATTTTGGCAAAGATTGTTTTTATTTTTAATACCCTTGAGGTTTGACATCTCTCTTCAAAACACATGTCACAAATATATCTTTCTGGAACCCCAATTTTATGCAACTAACCCCATGCTTCTCATGCAGCAATCAAGATATCAATGAACCAACTCAATTACACAGTGAAACCTGTCTAAACCAATAACATTTTGGCCATTTTTTTGTCCAGAACAGACAGGTGTTCAGATTTAACAAACATAGAATTACATTTGAATTCAGATTACATATAATTTCTGTTTATTTGGTTGATTGATTGATTTTTGGCATTTTAACGCCACTTTCAACAATATTTCAGCTATATCATGGCGACCAGTTTTAGTGGTGGAGGAAGCCAGAGTACCCAGAGAGAACCACCGACCATGGGTAAGCAACTGGTAAACTTTATCACTTACGGCTGCAAGTCGAGTGCACCTTTTTTGTAATTTACAAAGCTGGGCGCGAACCCACACCGTATTGGTGATAGGCTTGTATGAGTTGTTAGATCCAGCTACCTAACTCATTGAGCCACCTGGGCCCTCTGTTTATTTGGGGTTTGGCTTAGACTGAATGCTGAATAAAGAGAAGCGATGTCAGGATGTGTAATCTGAATTTCAAAAATATTTTCAATTTTCCATAAATTCATAATTAAATTTATTCAGGATACATGATCAGTTTCGACAGATTTTAATGTATTTTTTCCAATGTATCTATTTTCTGCAAACTATGTGTTAGTCCTACATATATATCAAAATATACCATGGCACACACAACCTAACTAACTAAATGTGAGTGAAAATTAAAGTCAGCTGTATTTCATAAACGTTATATAATAAGAACAAAAATGAAAAGAATGTGAAGCAGCCAAGACAGAGAAAAATGAGAAATTATATGTTTAAGCCTAACATAAAGAACTAAACTTTTTAATTTTGTTCACAGATATTTACCACAGGTAGGTTCAGGTAATTTAAGTCTTTCTGACAAACAATGAAGTTGTAATGGAGTTACTGTATAAACTTCTTTTAACTGTAGGAGTAAGTCACCTGTAATTCACAATGCAATAGATATTGTATTGACTTTTGTCACTTCATAGTTTAAATCTTAATTATTATATGCTAATGTTTGTACATGTATTTTAACAATTTGTATCTTCTGTATACATAAAACAATTGACACACTGTAATATTTTTATAACAAATAGGAAACACGAAATATGTCTCATGAAAAAATAACTTTTTTCTATGGTAAGGAAATTTTCTTAAAAGAATTAAATGAACAATCAAAGACAGTTTCCAAAAAAAAATCTATGTTTTGTTTGCTATCCAAGTAAAGGATGTCTAAAGGTCTGTCCTTTTACCATTAAGTCACTCTGTCAGTCTAATGAAAGAACATGGCCAAAAGTGAAGTAACCTTGTAGATGTCCCATTCATGTGAAACAGACTTTCGACTGTGATTTCTTTCTTTTTTCTCTCTTTTTTTTTTTTGACATGTGCTAATGTTTGTCATTTATCTGATTTCTAATATTATAATAAGAGTGCTTTCAAATACATCATTTTTTACATGTACCAGTAACAGAAAATATACAAGGAAGTATTCTAAATACAGTCAAACCTGTATTAAGAGGTCACCCTTTGGACCAAGAAAAATTGGCCTTATAAGACAGATGACTTCTTAAAAGAGCTTCAATTCATTAACAATTTTCTATGACAGGACAAGAAAAAGATGACCTTTTAATACAGGTGACTGTTTAATACAGGTGACCGCATGGGCAGGATTGACTGAACATGCCTAGTCTAGAGACAATGACATGTGTCTTAATATATGTCTGAAGAGATTCATTAAATAATTAATATAAATGTCCAACCTTTGTTGTATAATTCTTCTGCCATTGTCTGTGTAACGCCATGTATTTCCTGTTAGGAAAAAAAATAAAGATCAGTGATTCAGCTAGCGCTCGTCACTTTCGTCATTGACGATTGATTTTCGAAAGTGACGAGTATTTCCCGTAACCAATTCGCCACTTGAATTTTCAAAAAATCATAGAAAAATGTTTGTAAAAATCCATTTTTTTTCTTCATTTGCTGATTAAAACTAATTAGTCACTACAATGACAATTTTATGACATGCCAATCAACGGATTATAGAATTTTTGTTTTGATTACGTAATCTTCAATCTCACCTGGCTTGATTTACCTGGTTAAAGATAATGATCCCGACAAAGAATTCAATCAACGATAATGATTTTTTTTTATAGTTATGACATGTACTCAAAATGCCACAGTATGTATTGAAAGTGGACATATTTTTGTAATCGTCATTCATTGCACGATTCGTCACAATGTCAGGAAAAACGAAAAAAAAATATGTCCGGAATAACGAACTATTGTTGCCACGTTTCATTTATGAAAATGTCAATATCATGTTTATTGAAATCTATCGTATCCATTAAGTATTTTGAAAGTGATTCTCTCGAAAAGTTATAAATTTTGGTTAAAGAAACTTTAAAATAAAAATGGCTCCATCAAAAATGCAATAGGAGTATGCATTCACTAAAGGTACTTTTAAGCAAACAAACTTTTGATGTATTTATTCCCATTTCTGTGACATGAAATCTTAGTTCTCATATTTAATATGTTCATTTATATGCAACGGTTGGTCATTCAATTCGTTGAAATACACTGCACGAGGACTCATAAGATTTTTATCGATCTGTATCTGGGTATTAACAATTGCGTTCTATTTATAGAACTATTTACATACAGACACGTGTCTCCAATGAAAAAAAAAATAACTACAGTATTTTTATTCCAATTATTGCAATTTGATTATGAGGTCTGAGAAATAATAATTTATTTTACAACTTTCTCCAGTCCAGATTTTGACATTTGTTCTATATATTTTATTACTAGTTGGACCATTGGGCAAATTGGCAGAGGCATATTTTTTTCTGCTGAAGACCACAAATATGAGTTATTACAATTGTGGTATTTGACCAAAGCACAGTAACATTTCAAAAAGGGTGGGGGAGGGGGTTATTACAATTTGTGTGGTACTTATTAGACCAAAGCACAGTAATATTTAAAAAAAAAAAAGGGTATTAGATCAAAAATAAATTATTATAAGATTAAGCTCATTATATTCTTGTCTATATCATATTTAGAAAAAAAAATTCTGTTCCACAAAAGTGACTAATGGTCTCAAAATCCTGGCTGAATCCCTGAAGATAACATCCTTGAATCAAGAGGCTAACAAGAGACTCAACTTAGCTTGTACCACTCACTCGTTTACTGACTGTCTATAATATATTTATCTGCTTAGAGCATGTAAAGGAGATACAATGCTTTAAGTCAGCACATAGGTCTTTTTGTTCCTTATTAACATTCATAGATTAAAATATTCAAATAACTAAGACAACCATAGATTATTATCCTCAGCGGTGGCCATATTGGTTGTAAGATTCAAACTTAAAGGACTATATTTGGAAAATCCATTGATTTGTGGCTCATAAATGTATTTCAATAAAAGGTTGTGCTTCAAAACTTAAAGATAATATTTTTTCTTGCTCCAGCCAATAAGAAAGTACTATGCCCCGTTGTCCATACCTGACATTGGATCAGAACAAATTTTTTTTTTTTTTTAAAGATGATCATTAGTATGTATACAGACCCTGGATCGTTTAACTTAACAGATATTTCGTATCGTTTGCGTTTTTCGTTCGTTTCGTTTGCGTGTATCGTTCGTTCGTTTTTTGTTTTCCATTCGTTTGCGTTTCGTGTGTGTAATTTATTCTTTCGTTTCGTGTATCGTTCGCCAGTTTAATTAGACTAATACACGAAACGAAATACGAACGAACGATACACGAAACGAACGATACACGATACATGAAACGAACCCACACTACGATTTCCAGTTTAAAATAACTACTACAATTTCAATCTTACTATTAATAAAAAAAATTTAATTAAAGTGTAAACAAAATTTTACATATAAAAACATGTATTTCCTTTATTTAAATGTACCAGTAATTTTGTACAATAAGGGAAAAACATATTTAATAAATGCATTTTTTCTATAATTTACTCTAGGACAAATAAACAAGAAATCATCTACATGTATGTAAACAAACGCCTCTGGCAGTTTCACCTGGGAAATACATGCACTGCAGGTGTGAAATGTCAACTCTTACATTTGTAATTTCATTCTAATTAACATTTATATGACCTTTTGAAGCCACACACCTCTCGGACAGCTTAACCGAGAAAATAACTGATACACCTATGTCTGGTTGGAATTGTCAATTCAGAATCCGAATAATTATAAATATTAATTCTGTATAATTATATAAATATAAATTCTGTATAATTATATAATTAAATAAATATAAATTTTGTTTAATTATATAAATAGAAAGTCATATTTGGAAGTCAAATATATGAGATTTAAAATTTAATCATAAATATAATTATTAAACACATTGGTAATATAAACTATTTAATATAAATTGTATTATCCTATTACTTTACCGACTAATTTATCATTTATATAAATAACTTGCTTATAAAATATAAGATTACAGAAGTTAATCACATAAAATATAAGATTACAGAAGTTAATCACATGAATTTGCACAAAAGTCAGTCAAATAATAACACGATACTATTCGTGTATCGTACCGTCGTTTCGTGTACAGGGATGCAAATTAACTATTTTTTCCCAGTAGCCAACTGGGCTACTGACTTCTAATTTCTAGGGGCCCAGCTAAATTTTTAAGGGCCCAGTTTTTTTTTTCAGTCGATGAAAAAGAAAAATCAAAACATTCGGGCATGAATGAATAATTATTCATTCTAAAAACCCATTTAATCAGGTAATACAGGCTTTTTAAATACTTGTAGCAGTATGAATTTTTATATTCATCTGTCTTTCTCTTTTGTGGAGGTTTTATGCCACTGATAAACTCCCACATTTTCTAAACAGGAATTAACCACCTACTTATAATTTAAACTCTTAATGGGGAATGGATACGCAAAAAGGTTTCCAGAGATGTTGAATTAGTTTGTGTGATATATCCAGCAATAATTAAATTTAATCAGGTCTTGTCCTGATCTGACCTAAAAAAAAAATCCTAATTATCTTAGGCATGCATTTTTTGTGATGTCAAACTTGTCTATAATAACGTTTGATGGCAATTTAGTAAGCAGTCTTTATGTAACTGTGTCAGTTGGCATACATATATAATGCACAGTATAGGTATCCAGTTGATGTAATGAATACAGTACTACCGGGCTATATATAAATAATTCTGTTTACTTATTCCTTTTACTATATGCTGTATAGTATTATATGTGTGCAGATATTGTATTTTAATATATTTTTTTTTATTTGTAAACAAGTAAAATGTAGCAGATAATTTTTTATTTCATAGGTTTATAAATTTGAAATATATTCTATAGTATGGTATAAAATTAACTGTATAAAAGTATCCAATACACATCTATTCTTTTGGAAAATTTTAGGATATCAATTGAAAATAAACTAAAATGTACAATTGCAATAGACAAGTTATTCACCTTAGTTTGGATTACAAGTACATGTATCAATCAATTTTCATGTAAATAATTTTTTCAATTAAATGTTTTTCTGTATATTGTTATCTAAAAAGATAGCAGATATGGCCGACAATCCGTATCTCACTGTCCGATCCCGTTCCGAATATTTTATATCAATGTCAACATCCGGTTTACCTACATTTTTTAATTTCAGTTAGAACATGTATCTGTTGTCATCTTCAATATATAAGCATCTCAAAACAAATTTAATTAAATACAAACAATCTTTGATACTTTTGGAGTGTGGAAATCAACTTATTTCTGTGTTCAGTAATATATTTCAGTTGTAAGGCTCAACGTATTGCAGGTGCTCATTCCTAATAAAAGGATGCTTACAATACCTACATGTATAACTAAGAAGAAGTTCTGATTAATAAAAATAGGAATGTGCCGGTCTGACAGAATAAATAAACAAATTTCAAGTTTGTCTGATATTTTATTAAAACTGAAAACGGAATTTAATGCCGTTCTAGAAATTCCGTTGGCAGTGGAAACTTGGAGTGATGAATAAATTTCAATCGCCAACTGGGCGACCGCAAAATAATATTTGATCGCCCAGCTGAAATTTTACTCGCCGTGGGCGACCGTTAATTTGCATCCCTGGTGTATCGTTCGTTTGTTTCGTGTATCGTGCGTTCGTTTCGTGTGTTCGTTTCGTGTATCGTGCGTTTGTTTCGTGTATCGTGCATTCGTTTCGTATATCGTGCGTTTTTCGTGTCGTTCGTGTGAAGCGTTCGTTCGTTTTCCGTTCATTTCATTTGCGTTTCATGAATAGTGTAAACTTATACGATCCAGGGTCTGTATAGTATCTATTTGTAATGTCAAAAATCTTTATACTATTTTGATGACACATAAATAAAGTTAAAGATTAAAAACTCCTATAATCCTAATCCTAATCAATAATTTCATTTCTTCAATGGCATATTACCCAAATCACAAATGCTACGATATAGCTGAAATATTGATAAAGTTGCATTAATCACCAATAAATCAATAACACCCAAGTCACAAAATGCTTACATAATTATGAAATTCCAAGAAGGCAGCCAGTGGTGGTGCTATCTTGTGTGTCATATAATACAGAACAGTCTGTAGGTAGATTTCAAGCTCTGTTTGTCTCTTTTTAATAAAGTTCTCATTCTTGTTTCCAAACAATTTCTTTGGTGGTAATAATGTTTTATCTATTTTACACTGTGAAACCAGCTGAAAAGAAATAGAAAAATATTATTCAAAATTTTATAAAATGGCTTCCATTTTTTTAAATCTTTTTTCATGCTGGTAATCTTTCCTTCATTCATTGAGAAAAGCACACATCTCATATTGTTTTATCATATGCATGGAATTAAATACATTTCCAACTTTCGAATCTGTACATATTCTTATTCTGTATTTGTTACCGTGCGTAAATATAACTTGATGTTATTTATGTAATTTTTTTAATAAGTAAATTTTAATTTACATAATACATCATTTTTCTGTTTAGAGGATGCATGATTATTGGTTGATGAAGATGTTCTTCTCAGATCAAAGGCTTACCCAACAAGATGTTCATGTGAAATATAAATCTCCATCTTTCATTATTTTAGAGCTTACAAAAAAACCCACATTGAACATTTCAATCTGCAGCAAAAATGGAAACATTTCTATTCTAACCTTTTCATGAAGTTCAAAAAAGTCACTGTATCTGTGTTTTACTGTCCAGGTATATGTTCCTACTGTTATCTCTATAAGATATTCCTGAAATAAACATTTTAATTTCGAAAAATATAAAAGAATGTGTTGTAACATGACTATTGAACAATATTACTAAAATTTCCTCCCAAAAAATATTGAGTTTAGGCACCGTTAATACAATCATCCTATATGTTCCGATCATTTTATAATAATAATATATATTTTTCTTAAACTGTTAACTATAAATGTACTGATAATTCATTGCAAAATGAGATTATGAACTCTCTTTATATATTTACAAATCTTTATTTTCGATAAATCTGATTTTTTCCTTCCACTTAATTGACTGAATTTTTTTTTAATATGGCGTTCATCTTGTTATAGATTAACAACCACAGCGACTCATTACTAGAACACATAAGAAGTCTGAAATTATTATGTATACTGGATAATGAAGTAAAATTGATATATAGATAATGCTCTCATTGGCATTGAGCAGCGATCCAGGCATAACTCAATGGATATAATATTTCAGACTCATGTTGCTGTACATGTGGTTCAAGGCGATTTGATTTTTTAAATTTTTTGGTGTTTAACGCCACTTTCAGGAATATTTCAGCTATTCCATGGCGACCAGTTTTAGTGGTGGAAGAAGCCAGCATACCCCAGTGATTCAGCTAGCGCTCGTCACTTTCGTCATTGACGATTGATTTTCGAAAGTGACGAGTACTACCCGTACGCAATTCGCCACTTGAATTTTCAAAAATCATAGAAAAATGTTTGTAAAAATCCATTTTTTTTTCTTCATTTGCTGATTAAAACTAATTAGTCACTACAATGACAATTTTATGACATGCCAATCAACGGATTATAGAATTTTTGCTTTGATTACGTAATCTTTGATCTCACCTGGCTTGATTTACCTGGTTAAAGATAATGATCCCGACAAAGAATTCAATCAACGATAATGCATTTTTTTTTATAGTAATGACATGTACTCAAAATGCCACAGTATGTATTGAAAGTGGACATATTTTTGTAATCGTCATTCATTGCACGATTCGTCACAATGTCCGGAAAAACGAAAAAAAAAATGTTCGGAATAACGAACTATTGTTGCCACGTTTCATTTATGAAAATGTCAATATCATGTTTATTGAAATCTATTGCATCCATTATAGTATTTCGAAAATGATTCTCTCGAAAATTTATAAATTTTGGTTAAAGAAACTTTAAAATAAAAATGGCTCCATCAAAAATGCAATAGGAGTACGCATTCACCAAAGCTACTTTTAAGCAAACGAACTTTTGGTGTATGTATTCCCATTTTTGTAACATGAAATCTTAGTTCTCATATTTAATATGTTCATTTACATTGTATATGCAACGGTTGGTCATTCATTTGTTGAAATACACTGCACGAGGACCCATAAGATTTTTATCGATCTGCATCCGGGTATTAACAATTGCGTTCTACATATAGAACTATTTACATACTACGAAAGCCCAATGAGCTCATTTTCGTAGCTAAAAAATTGTTTTTTTTCGCATTATAATGCGAATAAATGCGTAACTTTCGCATTAATACGCGTAACTTTCGCGTTAATACGCGTTAACTTCTGCGTTATAACGCGAAATTTTCGCGTTAATATGCGTAAAGTTCGCATTATAACGCGAAATTTCGTGAATAAATGCGTAACTTTCGCGCTATAACGCGAAAATTTCGCATTAATACGTGTAACTTTCGCGTTATTACGCGAAATATTCTATATAGATATAGTTATGTAAAACAGGAACCCGGGGCGAGATGTGCAACATTCTGTGATAAAGTTTGTCAGTGAGTTGCCACAGGTCGGTAGTTTTCTCCGTGTCCTCTTGTTTCCCCAACCAATAAAACTGATCACCACCATATAACTGAAATATTGTTGAATGTGTTGTTAAACACTATCAAACAAACAAAGACAAACAAACAAAATGTAACATTCCGCATATTATATTTACATGGGGAGAAAAGGGAGGTTACGATAAAATGTTACAAAGGAGCAGATAGACGTTATAAATGGAATTTTCAATTTCCATGGACGTTTTTTTTGTTTTAAAAAATCAACTGGGAATCCAGAAGAGTTGAACGATCTGATCGGGACATTGATCAACTGAATGAAGCAGTAAACGATGTTGTACTCGAAATCCGAATGGCTGGTGTTAGTGAACCAGAAAATGTGAGCGCATCCAACACGTCTGGTACTGGATGTCAGTTCAGCTTTTTGGATCCATGTGTAACCGAAAACAGACAATCATGGTTACATACAACGCCTGTTCGACCACACATTAGAAACAAAGGAATAAGACGGACAAAAAATAGGAAGTTTTGGACATTAATCCAACGACGTGGTGGATG
This sequence comes from Gigantidas platifrons, assembly GCA_002080005.1. Taxonomy (NCBI): domain Eukaryota; kingdom Metazoa; phylum Mollusca; class Bivalvia; order Mytilida; family Modiolidae; genus Gigantidas; species Gigantidas platifrons. The sequence continues at coordinate 457,694 of MJUT01042648.1, read as the reverse complement.
GAGTGATTCCAGATATAATCTGAAAAAGTCGCGTTTGCTTCGAAGGGATAGGAACTTGGAAGAGTATGATGAATCCTGGATCAGTTATGGTAAAAGGCAGAACATTATGCCCGACTGTGTTTTGGACGTCGTTAGAAATGTTTATCCTAACCCTTCAAATATTCCTTACATGGGTCACAGATGGTCTTAGAACACTCACTGTTTTATTCAAATCTCCCGAAAATGTGGAAAGTGTAATGTAAATATAATATGCGGAATGTTGCATTTTGCTTGTTTGTCTTTGTTTGTTTGATAGTGTCTAACGACACATTCAACAATATTTCAGTTATATGGTGGTGATCAGTTTTATTGGTTGGGGAAACAAGAGGACACGGAGAAAACTACCGACCTGTGGCAAGTCACTGACAAACTTTATCACAGAATGTTGCACATCTCGCCCCGGGTTCCTGTTTTACATAACTATATTTATATAGAATATTTCGCGTAATAATGCGAAAGTTACGCATATTAACGCGAAAGTTTCGCATTATAACGTGGAAGTTACGCGTTATAACACGAAAGTTACGCGTATTAACACGAAAGTTTCGCGTTATAATGCGAAAGTTAAGCATTTATTAATGCGAAAAAAAAATAATTTAGCTACGAAAATGAGCTCATTGGGCTTTCGTAACATACAGACACGTGTCTGCAATGAAAAAAAAAATAACTACAGTATTTTTATTCCAATTGTTGCAATTTGATTATGAGGTCTGAGAAATAATAATTTATTTTACAACTTTCTCCAGTCCAGTTTTTGACGTTTGTTCTATATATTTTATTACTAGTTGGACCATTGGGCAAATTGGCAGAGGCATATTTTTTTCTGCTGAAGACCACAAATATGAGTTATTACAATTGTGGTATTTGACCAAAGCACAGTAACATTTCAAAAAGGTTGGGGGAGGGGGTTATTACAATTTGTGTGGTACTTACAATGTATTAGACCAAAGCACAGTAATATTTAAAAAAAAAAGGGGGGGGTATTACAGCTTGTGTGGTATTAGATCAAAAGTAAATTATTATAAGATTAAGCTCATTATATTCTTGTCTTTTCATATTTAGAAAAAAAAATTCTGCTCCGCAAAAGTGACTAATGGTCTCAAAATCCTGGCTGAATCCCTGATACCCGGTGAGAACCATCGACCATGGGCAAGCAACTGGTAAACTGGATCACTTACGGCGGAGTCGAGTGACCCTTTTTTGTAATTTACAAAGCCGGGCGCAAACCCACGTCATATTGGCGATAGGCTTGTATGAGTTGTTAGCTATAGGTAATCCAACTACCTACTCTAACTCATTGACATTGACTGAGTCACCCAGGCCCTTTAACTTTGTGGTCCAACTTCAAGGGAGTATAATTAATATATTATATTGTTGTTGTTGTGGGACCGGAAGTGGCGAAGATATAAAGCCAGCCTTAATCGGCTGAGCCAGGGAAGTACTTCTTTGGCTCAGAAGGCTAGAGTGCTGGCTGGAGGCCAAACTATTTGTCGAAGTATTCCCGGTCCCAGGCAGCAGGGCTACTACAATGGTACTGCGGGTGACCGCTACAGGCAGGGGAAGAATTTAGATGAGAATTCGATGAGATTTGACCTCCTGTGGCGGACCCACGAGATGAAACGCCCTCCTAAGAAAAAAAGGGGGGAGGGTGTTGTGGGACAGGAAGTGGCGAAGATATAAAGCCAGTCTTAATCGGCTGAGCCAGGGAAGTACTTCTTTGGCTCAGAAGGCTAGAGCGCTAGCTGGAGGCCAACGTATTTGTCGAAGTATTCCCGGTCCCAGGTAGCAGGGCTACTACATTGTCATCAAGTGTTAAATATCAAAATTGCCTCCCATGGTTATTGTACAATTCTATATGGATTGATGAAACACGAATATGTAAATAACAGTGACTGAGGTTTTTATTTTCCTGTTCCGTGGTGCAACTGAACCTGAAATCTTATCTTATGTCTTATGACACTGTGGGGTGTGAATTGGAGACATTTTTCGGTATTGTTGTACAGATTTCACGTACCGTGTGTTTCTCTACAATCTCTGAAGATATAATCCGTATAGAAGCTGTGTCTAAATCTCTCCCAAACTGCGCCATTTTCGCAAGAAAGGAATTGAAATTATTCAATAAAAAATACAATATTATTTTTCCCACTTCCTGTCTTCCATTCTTCTTCTTTATATTCTATCCTCCACTGTCTGGAGTACCACTACTTGTAGAGTAGTGTATTAGGGCAAGTCTGAAAACCAACTCGTTATACAATACAATACGGTGTCGTCTCACTTAGCCAACATTCTATATTTTATATAGGTACAGGTAAGAAAAAAATGTAGGCTATGTGAGACTGTGGAAGAATTTTGACCTTTCTAAACCTACAATCCAATACAATACAATAAAATATCTTTATTTTCAATTCGGGTCCTCATGAGACATACAGATAGTTTTACATATGAGACAGAAATAATCCAAATATAGATAGAATTTTACATAAATAGATAATACTGATAGATAGTTTTACATAAGAGACAGACATAATCCAAATATAGATAGAGTTTTACATAAATAGATAATACTGATAATGTACTGTCATACAATTACAATATGTAGTATATATGTCATGTCAAGGATTTCTCAAAACATTATTTCTTACATTACATATCAAAGTACCATCTAAATTGAAGGAGATGAGGTGGATTTGTCTTTACAATTGACTGCCTTTCTTGATTCAAAACTTGTTTGTAAAAAAGTTGAAATCGTTATATATATTTTAGGTTCTTCATTGTTAAATAACCAATATAGTTTATCGGAATTATTCAAGTATGGGAAATTACTACATAAAATCTGTATTTCATTTACAAAAAGACATCTTTCTTTAATGTATAAGGGACATTCAAACAGAAAGTGTAATTCATCCTCTTCCTTATTAAGATTACAAAATAAGCATTTTCTCTTATCCAGGGATCTACACTAACAGTCGCCCAGTCGCCCAAGGCGACTTAAAATTGTATTGGGCGAGTGAAAACTCGATTACTTCTCGCCCAGGTGACGACTGAAAATTTTGGGAGCGATGTCAAGAATTATTAATTCCCGCACCGGTTTTTAGACGTACCAAAATTGCGACTGGTTTCCGATTTTTATTTTACATATTTTGGTAATGGTATATCGAAATCAGCGGTGTCAGTAGAATTATCCCTGAGAAATGATTGTCGGTTTCCCCATGTCAATTTTTTGCCACCGGGTCGTTATCTTTTATTACTATTACTAATAAATACAATCAAATAAAATAAAATGAACACACCGGCCCTCTATTCTAACTCTAAGAAAGCCAAAGCGCTTAGGATATCGGTAAAATGATCATGATTTAAAACCTGTACGTGACGTACATTATGGATAAAATTGCCACCGGTGATGTGCCCAGTGGAACCGTTCTGACTATTTACAGAAATATACGCATTTATCAACGAAATATGAGTGATGCAATTTTATTGGCTTAGCAAAAGCCTTTATGATTTATTTTGTGACCTTCACGGGAAAGATACCAAAACACTGATTTGACAGAAACAAGAAAAAAAACAAAAAATTTAACACAACACACTCCTTTTTACCATTATAGGACCAAAAGTGAGACCAGGTGTACCATTGGTGGTAAGCATATTCTACATCCCATAAGACACATGTTTGTTCATTTTGAATTTGTGGTTTAACATCTCTTGAAGAAAAAAACCCTGCATGCAAGCCTGTCCTTAAAATTTTCCTATGGTAGGGGAAACCAACAATCAATTTTACATGGCCAAATGACAATGCATAATTGTTTGTTGGCAATATATTTCAACTATTTCAGAGCCTATGGCTAAGCAAACCACAACTGAAAATTAAAAGAATGAAAGTCATATTTCTAATTCTTTCAGATTTTGTTTTAATCATATTCATAAATACAGTATACAGTATAAGATTAAAATTGGTGATTAACTTTAAAACACATATAACATGTATCCGCAACAGAATACCGAAGGAACAAGTTAAAGGAATTATTCAAAAAAACAACAGAATCCAAAAACAAGTCAAAATGGAGATATTGTTAAAATATCTGATTTACCATATCTGTAATCTACCTGAAAAAAAGCTGGGCGCCTAAATTATTTGTTGGGCTCCTTGAAAATGAAAGTTAGGAGACCAGGTGGCGACCATGTTTCAAAAGTTAGTGTATATCCCTGTGATCCCGATCCAGTTTTTTGACATTCCCACCTTCATCCCTACATTTTTCATATCTGCCAGTCTCTATTCTTAAGGAATGAGCACTAAGTCTAAATTTAGTAAGAATGCTTCTCTGTTTAGTAGTAAATGAGAACGTACACTTATTATTCTACAATGACGTGCAAAAACATTATCCGGTCATTTTTTGTCAGATTTTAATAAAAATTTGCATCAACAAAAAACAAAAAGAAATGTAAGTTTCTGTCTAATTTGACGTTTTTAAATACACCATTATATTGCGAGTTCTAGAAAACCATGATGGCCATGTGCACTCAAATGCCCAAAAGTCTCTGTGTAAGCCATAATATTGCCCTGTGAAAATGTGTCCGATTGTATCTTTTTCAAATGAAAAATCCCCAACAGACCAAAAGAAGTCACCTCTGCGCTTTATTCCGTCCTCGGACTTTATATCATCATAGAAAACAATTGTAACAGAGGACAATATTTCACGGCGGACACTATTTAATCCTGCATCCGCATACTGAATGTAAACAGACAGTATGTGTAGTGCATTGTTTGTTCAATGATATAATAAGTATACATATATATCGACATACGGTATTATACATTATTTATTTAGTTGTTAATGTATTTGTATGATATTTGTTGAAAATCAAAGAACAGTCAATGTTGATTGTTTTCAGGTGTAACAAGTGTTTAAAATTTCAGTATAAAGTAGTGTCCGATGAAATACCATAACAACAAACCTTGGGAGTTCATCGGATGTTCGAAAACAGTCAAAATAACGGTCGATTATCAGTGATTTCTTTGAACATAAATCATCAAATATTGATTTTTAAAACATATTTTTGATTTTAATAAACATTGTATAAGCAACATGAAAACCCAGAATAAGCTGGTTAAACAGTTATGCCAGTGGTAAATTGATAAAAGGTCAAATATATTTAGGTTAAAAATATATTAACAATCCACACAATTAATTGGAAATTCAGATATGATTTTTAATTTTCGCTTTAACCCAAAAAGTATGCATTCAGTTTTACCAAGGCGTATAGAAAGTTTGTTGTCGATAAGCCATACATTAACTACACGATTCCAGTTCTTTACCTAGTTTCAAGAGATAAATCCGGATTTTTATTGGAAAACATACTTGTACTGTCATCTGCAGTGCATACAGTACAAGTTTACAGTTTGAGTTTATTTAATTGGACATATCATTGGCATAATACAGAAAAGGTAAAGGACCAGTATACTTAACTGTTGTAATCCACAACTTATATCTTCCGAATTGGATTCTGTACCATTAACATCAACCAACTGTTTTCTTCCGATTGGAACCATTTAATGTCAGATACTCCCATCGCTTGAAGCTTGTTGCAAAGAATTTGATGGTCGTCGGTATCGAATGCCTTAACATTGATGATCAATCATTACCATAACAGTGTAAAGGCCATTAGATGATTGAGATTTTATAAGATCAAAGAGGTTAATAAGGCAAGTATCTGTAGAATAAGCGCTTCTTAAACCAGACTGAATTTCACATCAAATATGATTCTAATCGTTTACAGTATATAGTGTTTTTCTCATTTTTTAATATAATACACAATATAGTTATTGGTCTCTAGTTGCCGACATCTGTTCTGTTATTTTTCTTAAATAATGGTTTGACCCGTGCTAATTTTACTTGACCGGGAACTAACCATACTACTCGTTATAAACAAATTCACAACATAGGTGATTGGCTTAATTAGAACTGTATCCACATCTTTGACAAACCGTGATGGAATGTCGTCTACTCCTGTGCTGTTAAATAAAGTGAGATGGTATAATTCTTTAAATTCTTTAGATATAGGATGTATCTCTACTTGTAAGGTATCACTGACAACTGTACTGTATAAAACTATAGGAAAGTAATAGGGGTAACATGAAATACATTTTTGGGGTGGAAGCAACTTTTCAACAAACTTCGCTACCGTTGTTAAAAAAAAAATTGGAAACATTTGCCTTGTCATTTATATTGTGACCGTTTTGGCAATCAACATTTAGAACAACACCGACATTATCTTGTTGTTTTGAACTACAAATGTATAACATATAGTTTTGAGTTGATCCCACAATGTTTCAGGAGCATAATTATTTTCTTCAATTTTGTTAGATATATATCCTGCTTTTGTCACAAATGACCACGGATATGTTCCACTTGTCGTAAGCAACAGGTTTTTGTGGTGGTGGTTTAGGAATAGGTTTTCTGTGTCTTGTCCCCTCAACAGGTTTTTGTGGTTGTAGTTTGGGAATAGGTTTTTTGCATATTGTCCCCTCAACTGGTTTTTGTGGTGGTGGTTTGGGAATAGGTTTTCTGTGTCTTATTTCCTCAACTGGTTTTTGTGGTGGTAGTTTGGGAATATTTTTTCTGCATATTGTTCCCTCAACTAGTATTTGTGGTGGTTTGGGAATAGGTTTTCTGTGTCTTGTTCTCTCAACTGGTTTTTGTGGTGGTAGTTTGAGAATAATTTTTCTGCATATTGTTCCCTCAACTAGTATTTGTGGTGGTTTGGGAATAAGTTTTCTGTGTCTTGTTCCCTCAACTAGTATTTGTGGTGGTTTGGGAATAAGTTTTCTGTGTCTTGTTCCCTCAACTAGTATTTGTGGTGGCTTGGGAATAAGTTTTCTGTGTCTTGTTCCCTCAACTAGTATTTGTGGTGGTTTGGGAATAAGTTTTCTGTGTCTTGTTCCCTCAACTAGTATTTGTGGTGGTTTGGGAATACGTTTTCTATGTCTTGTTCCCTCAACTGGTATTTGTGGTGGTTTGGGAATAACTTTTCTATGTCTTGTTCCCTCAACTGGTATTTGTGGTGGTTTGGGAATAACTTTTCTATGTCTTGTTCTCTCAACTGGTATTTGTGGTGGTTTGGGAATAAGTTTTCTGTGTCTTGTTCCCTCAACTGTTTTGTTGTGGTGGCTTAGGAATACATTTTCTGCCTATTGTTCCCTCAACTGGTATTTGTGGTGGTTTGGGAATAACTTTTCTATGTCTTGTTCTCTCAACTGGTATTTGTGGCGATTTGGGAATAAGTTTTCTATGTCTTGTTCTCTCAACTGGTATTTGTGGTGGTTTGGGAATACGTTTTCTATGTCTTGTTCTCTCAACTGGTATTTGTGGCGGTTTGGGAATAAGTTTTCTATGTCTTGTTCCCTCAACTGGTATTTGTGGTGGTTTGGGAATAACTTTTCTATGTCTTGTTCCCTTAACTGGTATTTGTGGTGGTTTGGGAATAACTTTTCTATGTCTTGTTCCCTCAACTGGTATTTGTGGTGGTTCGTAAATAACTTTTCTATGTCTTGTTCTCTCAACTGGTATTTGTGGTGGTTTGGGAATAAGTTTTCTGTGTCTTGTTCCCTCAACTGTTTTGTTGTGGTGGCTTAGGAATAAGTGTTCTGCCTATTGTTCCCTCAACTGGTATTTGTGGTGGTTTGGGAATAACTTTTCTATGTCTTGTTCCCTCAACTGGTATTTGTGGTGGTTTGGGAATAAGTTTTCTATGTCTTGTTCTCTCAACTGGTATTTGTGGCGGTTTGGGAATAAGTTTTCTATGTCTTGTTCTCTCAACTGGTATTTGTGGCGGTTTGGGAATAAGTTTTCTATGTCTTGTTCTCTCAACTGGTATTTGTGGCGGTTTGGGAATAAGTTTTCTATGTCTTGTTCTCTCAACTGGTATTTGTGGCGGTTTGGGAATAAGTTTTCTATGTCTTGTTCTCTCAACTAGTATTTGTGGTGGTTTGGGAATAAGTTTTCTATGTCTTGTTCTCTCAACTGGTATTTGTGGTGGTTTGGGAATAAGTTTTCTGTGTCTTGTTCCCTCAACTGTTTTGTTGTGGTGGCTTAGGAATAAGTTTTCTGCCTATTGTTCCCTCAACTGGTATGTGTGGTGGTTTGGGAATAACTTTTCTATGGCTTGTTCCCTCAACTGTTTTTTTAGGTGGTTTGGGAGTAAATTTTCTGTGTCTTGTTCCCTCAACTGGTTTTTGTGGTGGTGGTTTGGGAGTAAGTTTTTTTGTGTCGTGTTCCCTCAACTGGTTTTTGTGTTTATTTAAATTTCTGCCTGGAAAAATTACGCAACTCAACATATCTAATGTTGTTGACAATGACAAAACAAATATTCGATAGCAAATGTGAACATAAGTCAAACACAAAAAAAATTAAAACAAATTGTACTTAAAATATGACATATTCACGTTAATTTAATAAATTTGCTTGTCATTATATTAAATGTTATACAACCTCTAATCGTAATTATCAGTCGTTAACGGAAATGCATTTCTGGAATGTCAAATTAAAATTTTCGAACACCTAGATACATTGTAAATGAAATATATACCAAAGTAAAGTCAATATAATATTGTCCTAAAAAAAAAGCTTTCAAGAACATTTTTAAAATAATTAAAATTTAGATTAAATTTAGAAAATTTAAAATGTTCGAAATCTCCCATATAGGTCTACAATGTACATGGAGTGTGACTCTCTCCTAACAAGTGACCCACTATGGTCTACGGACAGGCTTATCGTAATATAACCCGACATTCCCTAAAACAACAACAACAGATAGGACTCCTCCTATTCTCCACCTGTGGACGAGTTGAACAGTCCTATAATGTTTGACCCCTTGAAACTTCACCAATACCAGAGAAATAGAGTTGAAAGTTTCTTTACTTTTGTTATAGATTAACTTGTAGATCAATGGTGTTTTGTGCCATTTTCTACAATATTTCTGTTATATAGTGGTGTTTGTCGGTTTTATTGGTGAAGACCACCGGACTACCAAAGAGAAATCCACCTGACTGTTGTATGTTACTGAATACTTTTATCGCGTAGTTTTTATAAAAGGCTCATAGCTACGGATGGGAATCTACATCACAACTTTAGTTGTGATCGACACTGATTGCATAAATATTTACAAATTCAACTTGCATATGGGCTCAGTCACGACAGTCTTTCAGTCTGACAGGATACGGGGAGGGAACGGGTGGCTCAATGAGTTAGGTTATTGGATTACCTAACAACTCATACAAGCCTATCCACAATACGGTGTGGGTTCGCGCCCGGCTTTGTAAATTACAAAAAGGGTGCACTCGACTCACAACCGCAAGTGATAAAGTTTACCAGATGCTTGCCCATGGTCGATGGTTCTCTCCGGGTAACGCAAGATGAACGAAAAATACTCAGTCGTGTAGTTTGATGTAATCTGTAGGCCTACGTGGTATTTTCTGGGCATCAATTTGATTACAAGTTAGTCATTGATGGATGTTTATTTCCCTCGGTCGGTGCTGTTGTAGTAAAGGTATTATTTGGTGTTTCGTTGTGTAGCTGTACACATGATTGTCGTAAGGGACATCACTTCAGGGTAAACTTGCATTGTTAGGGGCAGGGACGTAGCTGAGGCTTAATGGTGTGCACGCCATAATTACTTTCGACGAGATGCAAAATGGTGCGATCTGGGGCCATTTCAGGGTTTCATGTAACATAGAATCAAGCACAATTTTAATTACTTTGATAGACAATAATATCTTAAAATTGTCAAAAATCTGCCCTTCGTGTCTTGGCAGATACGAACACCTCCATTGCTTTATACAAGTCCACTTCAAAATATCGGTGAATATGCATCAATCCCAGGGAAGATAGCCTGTCATTCTTCATAGTCGAACTAACACAAGTTTTCAAATGTCTCAGTACACTAAATGACATCTCAGAAGTAGCGCTTGCTACTGGCATGCTTAACAAAACACATAATATTGTATCCATAGAAGGATAGAGAACTGGATTTACAGAATCTAGGATGGTAAAAAGCAGGGCATATGAGAGGAGGGTTCAGCCGGTACATCGGTACGGGGCATGGAACGCCACGAAAGGGCCTTGAATCTATGAAGAGCCCCATAGCCTTAGTCATTGACGTTTTATTTAGATTTTTTCATTATTTTTGGTATATTCAACTCAAATCCATGGTTTGAGAGAAGTTTCAGCCTGTTCTCAGACCCCAAAGCAGTATTGTTACGCCTTGCAAAATTTCTCTTGGAGGCCCTGTTACAGATACATCATCATTATTCTTTTTTCCCAACATATAATAAAATGAAAAAAAAAATATCACATCGTCGGAAAAGTTCCAAAAATTCAATAGAAACATCGTAGAAATAGGAAAATTCGATATCCCTAACACACAATATACATGACCGCTCACTTTCCTGACTTAGTACAGGTACTTCAGTAAAAAGTTACGGGGTTAAACTAGTTGGATTATAACTTGCCATTGTCTTAAGAAATACCAATATAGCCACATCTCCTCTGAACTGTAGATCGAGAAAAAAAAACATAATATACTAGACAGGTAGCATGTGCATCGTACTGAATAAATTCGCAATTAATATTTCGAATGTACAATAGCGACTTCCGCCCAACATGAAAACAGGACAGATTGATGTACTTGATAAATCACCCCACCCCCTCTCCCCAACGTATGAAAAATAGAAATAGCTTTATGTGATTTAAATACGCACTAACGGCATTACATGTAAACTGCATGATGCTGTTTGATAAAGACCTTTAACTAGAACAGGAACAAATGAACACCTGAATGAAATAGTGTTGTAATTAAAGATCATGTACGTGATATAGAAGTTTGAAAGAAATTCAATATGTATTATAAATGAGGTTGAAACAAGTCACATTTTGATATTAATTCGGTTGTTTTTCACTTTGACGATTTCAATTACGGAAGACGGACCGAAACCAGGAAAAAATGAACACCTGAATGAAATAGTGTTGTAATTAAAGATCATGTACGTGATATAGAAGTTTGAAAGAATTCCAATATTTATTATAAATGAGGTTGAAACAAGTCACGTTTTGATATTAATTCGGTTGTTTTTCACTTTGACGATTTCAATTACGGAAGATGGACCGAAACCAGGAAAAAATTAACGCCTGAATGAAATAGTGTTGTAATTAAAGATCATGTACGTGATATAGAAGTTTGAAAGAATTCCAATATTTATTATAAATGAGGTTGAAACAAGTCACGTTTTGATATTAATTCGGTTGTTTTTCACTTTGACGATTTCAATTACGGAAGACGGACCGAAACCAGGAAAAAATTAACGCCTGAATGAAATAGTGTTGTAATTAAAGATCATGTACGTGATGCACAACACTGAAAAATATTATTATTATAAATTTTATATCCTATTTTTTTTTATAACCTGACGATGTGGACGCCATGACGTGACAACGTATATGCAGCTACGTCTCTGGAAAGTAATGAATTCCTGTTGTAAAAATCAAAACACATAGTAGTTTGCGTTATATATTTTATATTTGAATTTAATGTCCGTAGCCAAAGTCAATATGACCGTCGGAGATTTTCCTAAAGTAAATGAGCGCACGACTCTGTCGATGTCAATGTCAATGTCTCTGTGCACATGCAGTACAGCTAAAGAAAACAGGCGGTCCTGCAGCATTGTTGTCCCCAAGTACGTTTTAAGGCGACGGAGAGCAGAGAATGATCTCACCGTCGTAGCTGTGCTAGCAGGCATGGTGTAAAGTATCAACAAAACGGTGCTGAGAAGATAATGACCTTTATTCCGGAGATTACTTTTACAATGACGAGTTTTCTTCCGGTATTAATAATTTCCCGAAGTTGAGCATGGTCAACATTCAAAGTTTTAAGTTTGACATGAAGAAACTAATCTTGATAATTTCAGAAAAAGATCTCCATGTTATATGCTGCTGTGTTGAAGTGTCTACTTCTATGCGACAGGTTTTAACAACAGAGTAGGGACTGACGTAGGGAATGTGTCTACTTTTAAGAGACAGTTTTTGTACAACAGAATAGGGAAGGTGTATGTGTGTGTGTGTTTTTTTTGTGTTTTTTTTTTGTTTTTTTTTTAGATATTTCAATTATCAGTAACACAAAAAAAAAAGATACATCTCCATCATACAACAATACCACTTATCTTCACGACAGGAGACACTATTATATTTCATGGCATTCGCATTCATTCACAAGAAAACATGAGACAATACCCCTACAGACAATAATGAATAATATTTATTTTAAAGAATTTAAATAGTCCTTGCTTTTTTTTTATTAAGTTATTTTGTGAATCTAATGGACTTGGTAATGACTCTGGTAGAGAATCAGATACACCAGTTTGGCTTGTATCGAACGATTTTGTGAATGAAGCATCCTTAGGCTTGAAGTAAAAATCTAGTTTCTTCATGTCAAACTTTGAATGTTGATCTAGCTGCGGAATCGTAGCCCTTTATGGTCCTTTTTTTTTGGCGGACCATAGGGCTACGGATTTCCCCTATGCAAAAACTTGCGGAATTTGCGACCTCGATTGAGTCGCACCTTTCCAGGGGTTTCTGGCGATCGGACGCCAAGTGTGCGTAGCCAATTGTGTATGTTTCGTTTCCTCAAATATTTTTCTATCACTCTACATTATTATATATGCAAAATTATTAATATCCTTCTATTTATTACAACAAATATCTGATTACAGCTTAATCCCGCCTACTCTGGACGCCATCTTGACACCATCGTATAATACGCAAATCGGATGCCGGAGAAGTCTTGTTCTGTTACGGCTTTTACATAACTTGTACTTTCGTTTGCCGATCAGACTTTCTTTATTCGTTTTTCGGACTTTATTCCTGAAAAAAGCGGATATAATACACACTTCTTGCATTTTTAAAACCAATAAATACAGGTTCCATTCACGAAAGTACCAGTTATGTAAAAGCCGTAACAGAACAAGACTTCTCCGGCATCCGATTTGCGTATTATACTATGGTGTCAAAGGTCGCAAATTCCGCAAGTTTTTGTATAGGGAAAATCCGTAGCCGTATGGTCCGCCAAAAAAAGAAAAGAAAAAAAGGACCATGAAGGGCTACGGTTCCGCAGCTAAATGTTGACCATGCTCAACTTCGGGAAATTATAAATACCGGAACAAAAACCCGTCATCGTAAAAGCAATCTCCGGAATAAAGGTCAATATCATCTTTCTTCAGAAAAACACGTTATAGTGATTATTAATTATACTGAAAAAGTGGGGTTCTTCCCATGTCAGTAATAATATTTTTAGTGCAAGTAAAAAAACATTTTTTTCCCCCAAAATGATGTGCAAGCAACTGATTTTTTGCGTAAGGGCAGCTACGCGTCTGGTTAGGGGTATCGATTTTTATACCCCCGCTCCCTCTGTCCGTCTGTCCGTCCGTCCAAGATATTTTTCGTCGCATTTTTCTCAGTAACTATTGACGGCATAAATCTGATATTTGGTCACAAGCTTCATATATACCATATTGTGGGTAACGTTTTTGAACCTGTTAGATTCCTACTTCCTGTTTGCCGACTTAGTTGGTTTTTATACACATTGAACATATATGCACATTTTTCGTCACATTTTTCTCAGCAACTATTGATGGCAGAAATCTATTTGGTCACAAGCTTCATATAGGTATGCCATATCGTGGTAAGCGTTTTTGGACCCATCAGATTCCTACTTCCTGTTTGCCGACTTTGTTGATTTTTATACACATTGAACATATATGCTCATTTTTCGTCGCATTTTTCTCAGCAACTATATGCCCATTTTTCGTCGCATTTTTCTAAGCAACTATTGATGGTAGAAATTTGATATTTGGTCACAAGCTTCATATAGGTACCCCATATCGTGGGAACCGTTTTTTAACCCGTCAGATTCCTACTTTCTGTTTGCCGAAGAGCGGGTGTATCATGAGTGAACATTAGCTCACAGTTCATCTTGTTCAATTAGATTTTGGAACTGATGTAATTTTTTTTGTTTTTCATTTTATTACTTAAATGTGGACCTTGTCGATATATAACATTGGAGGGCCGTCGTGGCCGTGTTTGTATGGTAGTTGGATTTAAAACTACCTGTGTAATCAGTGCCTATATCACCACTAAAGTTGGAATCTGAACCCGTTCATGGCGGGAATGTACTTGATACAACACTGTGATTAGTCTGTCAGTGACTTGCGACAGGTCGGTGGTTTTCTCCGGGTACTCCGGTTTCCTCCTGCAGGTACTCCGGTTTCCTCCACTAATAAAACTGATCGCCACGATATAACTGAAATATGGTTGAAAGTGGCATTAAACACCATAAATCAATAACATTGGAATACTAACACACCCACTGAGAATGTTGATATATTGGTAAGAGAAGGAAAGTTTCCCTTCAGATATTACATTTTTTTTTCCATTTCTCCATTCGTACGATACAATCTTTTTACCTAGCAAAAAAAGGCTAGATGTGCAGGTGAGAAAAGTCTGAAAATTAACATGTGAATGAAGTCGTAAATCTGGTCACAGTTGAGTGATTATCTAGAAGTTTTATCATTCGTACATGTTGTTTTAATGGACATAATATTTATTAATCAGAACAAATTTTATATTCAATCTTGTAAAATAAAAGCAGACAGTTGCAAATAAATAGGCCTATTCCCGTTGTTTTTTTTAAATATTTTCCATTTCTCCATTCGTACGATACAATCTTTTTACCTAGCAAAAAAAAGGCTAGATGTGCAGGTGAGAAAAGTCTGAAAATTTTGATGTGTATTGATTTTCATACCGGAAATTAAATTGTCACATCTAAATTTAGAATACTGATATATATTCAATACAATTCTTCCCTCGTTTCCATAATTATTAGAAATGAATATCCATATTTGTACAATTATTTGTAACTGTATATAATACTATTTAGATTCGGAACGGATGTAATAAAAAATAAGGACAATTATTTTTTATTTATTTCTTTTGGCTTTCTTTCCTTTGCATTTTTAAAATGCATGAATTGTTTTTTTTAGGGTATGGGCATATGGACTTTTCCTTATGTCATATAAAAAAAAATCAAAAAAATTACTCCTCTACTAGACTAATCCAAATTAGTTTAGTAGAGGTGTACCGGGTATATGGAGAGGCTGGTGGTGCTCTTGTCCTGTTTGTTTGTATTTTATCTCTATATAACTGAATTAAAAAAAAGAAGAAAGAAAATTGTAATTCATTTAATTGAATTAACAAATAGAAAAAGGTATTATCGTGATGATATACGGGTATAATTATTTTTCATATTTTAACTTATTTGAGTCTGGTACACCACATTGCATTTTTTTTTTAAATGTATTTTGGCATGGTATCTTATTTAGTGTACACACATAGAAAACACCGATTTCTAAGCTATCAATGTATTAATCCTAAACTGTCAACTACAAAAAAGCATGCTGCTCAGGTGAACTTCCCAATGTTACTAAAAATAGAAACATGTCAGACAGCATCAATCAAAAGATGACAGTGTGGATTTGTCTCCTTTTATCTAAATAACAATGTTACAGAAAGTTCAACATGTTGGTAGGTCTATCTTTAGAGATCATAATTAAAGTCATAATGAGACCGGAAGTAGACATGTGGTATGACGAAATAGAATTGTTTTTTATTAGACAAATTCTTTTTTATTTATTTTTATTTCCTTTAAAAAAACATTGTAAATATAATCTTCTAACGGAAACCTGAAAAAAAGAAAATATATATTCAAAATTAACCTTGAATTGGAATTAATATACTAAATATTAGTCACAGCTTTTAATAAAAACGTCATGTTCAGTTTACCTGTAATCTACTAACATCTGGTCTTACCTGTAATTAGTGGAGCATGTACCTACCCAAGTTTTATGGCTTCCCCAATAAACATTTGATCACTAGGATCACCGTGATGAAAATTAAAAAGGATTAAAAGTTAATCCTTTTCACTATCACCGACAATATGTCTATCACGGCGATTCATCACGGCATGTCTCTGACCGTAATGTATTTGTTTAGGACAAGGGGGATCATGATCATAAGTCATGTATGTGATTATATATTTCGCCTGGTTCTAATTTATATATATATACATGCTGTCATATTACCATTGTTTGCTATCTATAGATATGTAATTATAATTTAGAATTCTCATTTTCGAGTTTTTGGTCAAAATAAAAAAACGCAGAAATCGGTTGTAATATTGTTAAATATGTTGTTTTCTTTTGTATACAAATAATTTTTTACTAGAAATCCCTTCCTTGACTTGGGTACTATATATTCATCTTGTAAATTAATTGAAATCTATAGTACATAGACCTGTCACAAGTCAATAGTGCCTGAGCCAATGGCGAGGTCACTATACCTAAACTAGACAATTGGTGAGTTCACTCTGGGTCATACCATAGGAGAGTAAACAAAGAAAAGATTGAAGATACCAAAAAGGTAATCTGAAGCAGTAAATCAGAGAAAGACAGTTGTTACAATGACCAATAGAAAAGGTTGTTACAATGACCAATAGAAAAGGTTGTTACAATGACCAATAGAAAAGGAGAAAGGCACAAACAATGAACTACAAAACACTACATAGAAATCAAAAGATTGAGCAACACGAACCCCACAAAATGTAGGGGTGCAATAATATAATATAAACTAGATATCAGTCCTTACAATATAGGTGTAGTAAGAAAATCAAACATCTGTAACAGATGTTGACACTTATTTAAAAATACATTTTCAAAGTAAAATTATTGACACTGATGAAAAGGAACATAGTTTGTCTAGTCTGAACACTTTCATTGTAGTAAGATTAAACGAAAAACAAATAAATATATCATTTTTATTAAATAAATTAATATACATATAAATCTGTTAAAATAAATGCTATGAACTGTTTAAATACTAGTGAAACAATTCCTGTGAACTGTTTAAATACTACTGATTTGAATGCTGTGAACTGTTTAAATACTACTGATTTGAATGCTGTGAACTGTTTAAATACTACTGAATTGAATTCTGTGAACTGTTTAAATACTACTGATTTGAATGCTTTGAACAGTTTAAATACTACTGAACTGAATGCTGTGAACCATTTAAATACTACTGATTTGAATGCTGTGAACTGTTTAAATACTACTGATTTGAATGCTGTGAACTGTTTAAATACTACTGAATTGAATGCTGTGAACCATTTAAATACTACTGATTTGAATACATATGTACTGTGAACTGTTTAAATACTATTAAAATGCTTCCTGTGAACAGTTTAAATACTACTGAAATGAAAACTGTTTGCCAATTTCTGTATGAACATATTCAGTATCCAAGATTCCAGTCCACTGTATAATTCAGCTTCTCATTGTTGATAAATTTATTATAGTTTTCTACAAATGACTTCAAAACCTGAAAATAGAAAAAGAACATTTATAAAATACATCCACAAATTTAACTAGTCACAATAGCTAGTCCTACACGATATTAGAGACTTGGTGTAATTATGGCGAAAATCTAAATTTTAAAACTAAGGTTCTCCTCCATGAATGATAGGTGAATCTTTGGGTTTTCTTGCTCCAAAAGACTTTCAGATTTTTTGGGGTTTTCCAATCTTTCTATTTTGAGTGTACCTGATGAAGGTTATTCCAGAAACGAGTTGTACGGACTAAATTAGATATCTATGTTTATATTGACATAGTAGTAGTCTATCATCCAGGAACCAGTTATTGCAATGGTGTCAAATAAAAATATCAAAATTCAACTTTCCATATGTTCATCACAATATACATGAAGTTAACATCAATAATGATTCTTCAGGACTTTAAGAAATATGATGTAGTATATGAACAAAATAAAAGCAATAGTTAACCCCATAACAACTAAGCCATTTTTATAGGAAAATCTGAAGATACCAAAATAGTAGATAGAGGCTGTTATTCAGTGTTTAGTAGAGACTGTTATTCAGTGTTTAGTAGAG
>MJUT01042648.1:421159-433651 GCA_002080005.1 Gigantidas platifrons | reverse complement strand
CAAATATAATGTTCTTAAGCTGCAATTCTAGTGAGGTTCCTATATAATTTACCATAGTTTCTTTTCAGAATATCACCATACACTAATTGATACCTGCTTCAAATATTTCCGATTATTCTTCTGAACCAAGCATGATACAAGCTAATATCCGGATTCTGACTAAATTGAAAAATCATTGCTTTTAAGCATAACCCGTGGCATTCCCTTTATATTGATTATTTAAATATGACTATTTTTTACTTACTGATTCCATACTTTGCTATAATGATTCTTGTACATTCCAGGAATATTTTTCTCTCTTGCTAATATGTGACCAAGAACATATTCTGCCATTATGTCTCCATATGCCGTTCCTGCTCTGCTGAGTACCACATTAGGTGGCTAAAAGTAGGAAATTTTAACATCTTTAAAATGTTCGGATTTTAATATCATTTAAGGTTATTTTTATTTTTTAGTACTTTTTATCCCTTGCGAAATGAGAATTCCAATAGTATTTGGTATGATTATTTTATTTTATCCTTCCCTCAACTTTAACATTAAGTCCGAAGCATACCTTTGGGCTTTACCTAGAAATTGACAATGAGGAACTGAGATAAAAACGAAATAACTTAAGAACTTTCAAATTCTAAATTTCCATGCATTTGTAGCAATATTCTATCAACACATTGATATAGAGTTTATATATTAATATGATATTCAGGACCCATGAGAGGGGGGTTCAGCGGGTACATTGGTCCGGGTCCGGAGATCCAAGAAGGGGCCCGTGAATCTCTGAAGGGCCACATAGTCTTAGCTATAGACGTTTTATTTTGATTTTTTTCCCTCACTTTTTGTGGCGTATTTTCAACTAAAATCCTCAATTTTTAGAGAAGTCTCAGCCTGTCTGGTTAATTCTCTTGGAGGCCCTGATGACATCCCAGGGCATGTGTATCTTACATGTGTTTTTTCAGGAGATTATTCAAATGTTCATTTTGTGAACTTTCACAATTTATATGTAGAAAATTCCTGCATATTGAGCACAGATCTCTCAGTCAATATTCCAGAACTGGCGTTTCATATTAGGATTTGCTGATAGAGGGTTAATGTTATAGAAAAAAAAGCCACTATACCAAGTATTCCTATTGGCCAAGTTGCAGCCACCACTCCGACAATTATATGATGGTCATCATTACTTAATTTAATGTTACGAAATATCTGTGTCACTAATATTACGAACATGTTAAGTTTGTGGTAGTCACACAATAGCATCCTACTTTCTTCGTTCACGACTCGTCACGGGATTTTAAACATGAGTAACATGACGGATGCAACTAAATTTAGTGCAAACAGGAAAGTGTAACCATTCCGGAGCACCCGAGTTAAGCCTCAGTTTTAGTGGGGTTTGCAGCATTGCTCGATCTCGAGTTTTATGTGTTGTGTTATGTGGACCAGTATTTGTCTTTGGTCATTTACGGCTTGCAATTACCTATTTGGTATTTTCTAACAACCGAAATTAAAACTGTTAAAATTATCGGTTTATTTAATAAAAATTTCAACTTTCTTGCAAAATAAATATAAAACAAAGACCAAAACAAACATATTTCGGTACTCATGTTCTGGCTCCGTATCAGAAGAGTTTGAAGATACCAAAGGGGTAACTTTCCTGTAAAAGAACTAACCTTATTGACGTCAATATGTTTCACAATAGTTTCTACACCTGTAAATACAAAAAAGATAACATATCATTCCTTGTCATATATATACCATCTAACTTCATGTTTTACCTTCAGAATGAAGGTTAGCTTATACTTAGATTCACTAGAACTGTATATGTCGCCATACTGAAAGACAATAGTAAGGGTTTTAGAAGCAATCGCCTGGTTTAAGTTAATACTTCTATATCAATAGTTTCCCGCATTGCATTTGCAGAAGAAAATTAAATAATCTTTCAATATTTTTATTCTCGAGAGGCATCTATATTTTTTTTTAAACAAATCCGAAATTAACAGGAAAAATTTCAAAACTGATCTTTCAAAAAGTAACCATTGTTACATTTTACAAGTTTAAAATAGTTTCCTTGAAGAAAATTTTCTCTTAAGGTGTCATATTTTCCTGTAAAAAAGCAAATACAGACAAAAACATAATCAAATACGAAAACTATACCTGCCCATGTGCTATGCGCCCATTTCAATTTATCAGCCTTGTAGATGTATTTCGCAATAAACGGTAAATCTGCAAACAAAACTTCTGCTGAATCAAGCACTAACTTCTCATCTTGTTGGGATATTTCGCCTGAAAAGATTGGTTCCATATACTAGTAATATAATTAAGATATTTGCTGAATCTTACTACTAAGCAATTTTGTTTTATCTGGCGATTCGATTCACTAACATCTACCATTCTGTATTTGTAATGCCTTGCATATAAACGTTAGAGAAAGCCGAAGGGACAATCAACAATGGACAATCCATAGACACTGGCAACAGCGGGCACACGAGACATGGGATAAATAAAACACAACACAACACAGAAAACTAAAACAATTAGTAACATGGACCCAACTAAAAACTGGGAGTGAACCAATGTGTTCGCGAAAGGTAAGCAATCACTGTTTCTTATAAGACATCCGCCATGTAATTCATATAGTCAAGACGTGCTGGAGTCCACTAAACGCAAATAACATAAATAAGAAATAAGCCCTCCTACAAACAAATGGTGGTACAGACGAACCAATCATGTCATCAAAATTATCGGAAGTTCTCTTCTACTTCATTAAATCTCTCTAGTTTTCATGACCATAATATTTTTAGTCTAGTCGCTGAAGGGTCACTTGCAATGTGACCTCTTAGGGTTCTATCAGAAAATAAATATTGTCTTCTTGCATTTGTTATGCCAAAATAAGAAAGATTCAAACACTATCACGGTTCTTTATGCTATTAAAAGCATGGGTTTGTCTAGATACGATAACGTAACCCTCATTCCGCTTGTGCTCCATTTAGGGTTACGAATCGATCTCATTCAACGTATGGGACGGGAGCAAATTAAAATTTTCGTTCCGTGAATATTTCAACTTTCTTTTTGCATAACTGGTCATATCTTATTATTCCCAACAATTTTTAAGTAATGGTGATACGAAATAAGTGTTACAATCCCTGTTTCTATCTTCAAGACCGGTTTCGTATTTGAAAATTGTTACTTGTCCGCCATAACACCTTACGTAGACTCTCGCGATGGGCGGAGCCTATCCATATATGCCAAATATGGAAAACTGTTACTACGTTTTACTATAAAATTGATCCAAATAAGGATATCTCAAAAACGAGGCAAGTGCGCGTGAACTAGCAACTTGTAAACAAAATGTCGGACAGAAAGAAGATTTTATGCATTCAAATTTTCAGATGGATATAAGTCTACCATGGATTACTGCAGCTATTATTTAACACCTCAAGGTTTACCTAAATATATTTATCTTTCACCCCCGTTAATTTTTCCAACCACTTACAACGGAATTAGGACAAAAAACCACCCGGTGTGAAACACTCCGGGCGCTGCTCCCATACGTTGAATGGGATCGATTCGTAACCCTAAATGGAGCACAAGCGGAATGAGGGTTACGTTATCGTATCTAGGGTTTGTCGTCGATATTATATATCATAAAAAATCAGACAACATTCCCAGAAATATCGATTGCACCCCAGTCACCTAACTGAAGAAATAAAAAGTACAGTTCACACAAAGGACAATAAATCAGTTAAAGCAATCAAGGGGATTATTTGCAGCCGAATTCATGGAAAATACATGCTAATAAAAGAAAGGTGTCATATGAGTTGAGTGTCAATAGAAACAGAATGCCAGAAGTGAAGCACAAAATAAAAAAAAAACGGGAGAAAGATCGCAAGACGTCAATTTTGATGGTGTACTGATACCAAAACAAGTCATAACTGATTATTTAGACAATTTGTATGAAAAGTTCATATTGAAAACTCCAGATGATAAGATAAGTAAAGCTACATTTTTACGCTGCAGATCTTCATACATGCTCCAAGTCTTGAAAAAAGTATACACTTTATGTAGGTAAAGAATGCAGATGTTTTAAGACATCTCCAGTAAAACAATATACGGGAGAGAGAGTAGAAGAGAAGAAAGTACAATATTCGACGTGGAAACGAGTACATATATCTAATGGGAAGAAGGAAATAAATATAGTATCAATAGAGATTACAAAAGTAAAATGTTAAGAAACAAAGACTGGTAAATGACAAATACACTGAAATAAGAAGATTCAAGTCAAAGAATCTCTTCCTGCATGCAATGTTACAATCCACAATCCATCCAGTGATATGTTACTTCAAAACCACAGCAATTAAAATTAGCACATAACTATTTCTACTGTGTATGCTTCGAATTTGTGGACATTTTTCGACAGCCCGACGAGCTTGTACGGAAATAATTATATCAGTATATTTGCAATGGTAGCCTTTTATAGAATGTCTGCAAACTGTTATTTTTCAGCCGAAGTGATAAATGCCACTGAACTATGGGATTGGAGTGAAACGAGTGGCTGATGGAGCTGTCAAAAGCATTTCTACTCATGGCCAAAGTTAAATCCTACTTCGAATTTGTAAATAAAGTATTCTGTGCTCGACAAAGACCTTAACATTTTCATGTATTGACTGAAATGAGTTTTGAATCAACTGTATAGAAATTTTTACTTACATCTTACCAAAATTGGTAATCTGAATTTTCAGAATTCTACTTTACCTTGAAGTTTCATGTCGATTTCGAATTTTCATGAGTTTTTTTTTTTTTTTCTATCTATTTTGTTTTAAGAAGAATTTGAAGGTACCAAAGGGGTAATCAGAATCCTTAAATCGAAGGACAGACAACACAATGGTAAAAAGAAAAAGGACAAAAGGACAAACAACGATCTAACAAAACATACACTTATTTTTGCAGTGGAAATTGTGGGTTATAATTATTTGATATTCTAACATGACATCCTTCTTTCGCTTTGTAAACAAACGAGCGATTTATCGATTGGGTATAATCTCTGACTCATTAGCCCATGCGCCGATTCATGTGACTGACTTTCCCGTCGTAAATGTACATGTTGATGAATTATCGTCTGCTCAAATTTGACAGTATAAATTATGTGCGACATTGTCTGCAAACGTAAATATAAATTGTCGTCTTCTAATCAAAGTATACTACCGTATTTGTACTCTTAGAAATATCAGAATCGAAATAATTCATATTAGTTACATATCCGCCAACCCATGTTAAAACTCAAAACACATTCTGGCTTCCATGATTTATTTCTTAAATAACCAGTAGCTCCTAAATTGTTTCTGGATAAAGCTTCAGAAGACTCATAATTACGAAAGACATTGTCTGTTTTCTAATGAGAAAGTAAATATAAAATTGATATAAGATTAATTTAAATAAAGAAGTAAGAAAAAACTTTTTTTTTCAATTGTATTTTTTTCTTGTTTTTTTTGTTTTGTTATTCTTAGTACTTTTTTTTTATTTTGCTTTGGTTTCTTTAGTATGTTTTATTTGTGTTTTTGTGGGGTGCGTTTGTTTTTTTGTAGGTTTTATTTTCTTTACTTTTTTTTTTGCTTTTAATTTTTTTTTTTTTTTGTCTTTTGTTTGGTACATTTGTAATTGACATTTTATAAGAGTATAACCTTGCATCCATAATTATTTATTTCAATCTAAAATAAATTACAGACAGGGAAACCAATATCAGTATCTGGTAGATAGGCCATTATTATAAGGACCATCTTTTCTAATTAATTCATAAATTTACTTAAATGTAGTGTTAATTTATCTTTATTTATTTGCTGTGAATGTTAAATATTTTAATAAAAAGGCTTTAACGGAGTGACGACTGTTTATGTACAGTTAACTCGCTCAGCAGAGATTATTTATTAAATCTATATTTAGCACAAGCAAAACATTTAATATAAAGTAAATCACGTGGTGTAATTTTAACATTTTATTTTACTCTGATTGAAATAAAATGAAATGAGAAGAAAGAAGCTAATTAGTTCAGTCAGCTATTTCTATCGGTTGTGGCACAATTGACCTGCCATACAGTCATAGGAACAAATTTCATTGATTTTAGTAATACAATAGGGAAAATGTTTCCGGTGATAGGGATTGAAGTAAACATTAAGTTTTTCGATATTTATACAGTACCTGGTTGCAGTTGTGAAATGCTAGTAACGTTAGCATTTGGCAAACATTTTTTAACTGCAGAAGATAATTCGTTTAAAGAGCTAATGATGTATACTGCAGGAGCCCTCAAACTTCCGGCCATTTTGGTGCATAATATATTTTTGACAGGATAACGAATACCGATCAATAGCAGTGTCGATTTAGACCTTTCCAGTATATAGTCTCATCCGTCATCACATTGCTACGCTTCCTCATCAAACACTGGGAAAGAGTGGGGGTCTCGAACATGCACATTTTATCTGTTCACAATGTAATGCATTCTCATCTAAATAACAACACCCAGCCATTTATGAGAAGGGAATAATTTGTATCATTTCTTCTTCTTCTTCCTAATACAGGATAGACTCGTAGGAACGAGTGAAATGATCCCGGCGTATCAATACATTGGTGGATTTTTAAGAGCACATTTAAACATCCTTCACTCGAATTTTGTTATTTTATTTGTTTTGTTTATTATTGCAAATTCGATGAATATAGCAAAATTATGCACTGAAATAAGATGATTAAGACAGGAAAATCATAAAAAGTCGTGTTTTATCAAATAAAGCGACTCTTTTACATACTATTGATATCATTTTAATGGTTAATATAGTTTTATTGGACTAGAAAACCACAGGCGGTCGTCGCACGGAATAACCCCCCTTTTTATCTTTATGTTTACATATTTATTTTCAATAAAATGTCTTTATTATTTCATCTATTTTTTTCTTAATTTCACTTCGTGTCCATATTTATACAATTTTATGTCAACCGTATGAACTTATATCCTCTTATTATCCAGAATCCATGGATAATAAGAGTATAGGGTCGATACACGCAAGGATTTATATACCTACTATATAAATCCTTGATACACGTAAGTTACTATTAATATAAGATTGTATAAATATGGATACGAACAAGTTAAAATAAGGAAAAAGAGATGAAATAATAAAGATATTTTATTGAAAATAAATATGTAAACAGAAAGTTAAAAAAAATGGTGTGGTGTGGTAATATGCCAAGAGCCCCTGTGGAGAAAACAGGAGAAAAGCATCGACATGCCGCCAGTGACATACATTTGCATCCATTACATCTCACCACGGCCAAGGTAATGCATTTACACATGACATTGTACTTAAAAGTACATAAAAGAACTTGTTATGAAAAAGATAAAAACTCTGTTTTTGAAAACATGGTTCCATGAAAAAGATAATGTTTCTGGAAAGTTAGATACATATTTTTCCTACAAAAGTATGTTCCAAAAAGAAAAATATCTAGAGATAAACAATTTTGAAGTAAGGCAAATACTATGTAGATTTCGCATAAGTTCACATCATTTAAGAGTGGAAACAGAGAGGCATAAAAATAATTCTATAGAAAGGTCACAGAGGATATGCAAGTTTTGTTCACAGAATGATATTGAAGATGAACCTCATTTTCTAATAAAATGTGCTTTTTATAATGGTTTAGGTGAGGAATTAATGTTCCTGGAATACCACAGTCATTGATGTGCATACATAATGTACATGTATAGTAATATAATAACTATACTGTATATCTAGGACTATTTTCCAGGTCACTGTTGACTATTATTTTATAAATGTAGCATTTCTTTAGCATTAACTGCTATTTGACTTTATTGTTCATGTTGTTGTCTGTCATGTGCATTATTATGTATGTTAATCATTCAATGTGTTATAATGACTCTGCCCATAATGGGACCATGATTGGTAAATAAAATATCTTATCTTATCTTATCTTATACTAAAATTCAAAATTATTGTAATTTTTTTTATCAAATTAGATAATAAATCCAAATTTATATGGTTAATGACCACTGAAAATACATTTTTAGTTGAAAATTTAGGTCATTTTCTTATTCAAAGCTTTAAATTGAGATCAAAAAATATTTCTGATGGATGAGGTTCTTCATGATAGATTGATATTAAATAATGTGTAAGATCATATCATATAATTGTGAACAGTGAGTGTTATATATATATATATATATATATATATATGGAGAAAACATTTTTATACATGTAATTGTACATGTAGACATATTATTATTATATTATATTATATTATCTGTATGTGTAGCTCCTCAAGACATGGTCCAGTCCTTGCATTAATTATTATTATTGTATTTTATATACATATTTGCTAGTTCTATATTCCTAGGAGGGAATCAGCCTCCTACATTTCCTTAAGTTTCTAATCTTGAACAAAGGGGAATAATCCATAAAATATATAACGGTTGCTGTTTTTATATATTTTTTTTTATCTCCCTTGGGTGCCTGCTTCCCTCCTAGTAAATCGTTATTATAATTCATCAATTTAATTTGTATTATGTATTCTAATCATTGTAATCATTGTAGGAAATTATAAACCCGCAAGGGTCCTTAATTGGATTAATAAAATATTCTATTCTATTCTATAGCTTTAAATATCACAAGCATGGGGATGACGTACCATTTATTCATGGTATTTTAGTTGATAGCATCTTTATTTTATAATTTAAAGTCATTTATGAACAGTGTGGAAGCCTACAGCTATTATGAACATTTATTAAAGTTTTTTAACCTTATGAACCGAACAACATTTGTAGATAGATTGACGAGAAAGAGAGTGCGCACTCACACACACACGAATTGACTTGAGAGGCACATATATCAGAGGCGGATTTAGAGGGGGCGTGCGGGGCGTGCGGGGCGTGCGCCCCCCCTAGAATTCGCAAAGCATATGTTATACAACGTTAATTAAGCAGTTCAACAAACAACTTTTTGTAACTTCAAGATAAAAAGCTTGTGTTATTTTGACCACAATGAATCCCTATTATTACTGTGGCAGCAATCTTATCTGAAACTCTTCAAAAGTCAAAATGAATAGTAATGATATTAGGAGTAAATTTGGGATATCATTCTAAAAAGCTCTAGATCTACCCATTGATAAATGATCAGTATACTGTCCGTCCGGATGAAGCTTTTCGTTTCGCCGTTGGTTCATCTTTCGCGCCTCGCTCCGCTCGGCGCCATTCTTTTGAATGCGCCCCCTAACTGGAAATCCTGGATCCGCCCCTGATTAATGCTACATGAAACGATTCTGATCATCTAATTTATCTACGTTAGCTAATCAGAAATCAACAACAATTTCATGTATTGACAATTTCCACTTTTGTTTGTCTATAAACAAGAGCGGTCGAATCATACGTTTTCAATGAATGAATCAAACGACGAAAAGAACAGCTCCATCTGGTTGAGCAGTACTAACTAGAACCACCCGAAAGGACAAGCACCGAAAGTACAGACCAATTAGTGAAATGAGGAATGCTTTAAAACTAAACCAATAGTTCTTTGAAGGGTTAAAATATCGTGATCGTTCAGTCATGAGTTGAACAATTCGCATCACGGTTGTTAAAAAAAAGTTTTACTTTAGGTTCTTATAATCTGGCAAACTGAACATACTGTCAACAATTATCCGACAAAATTAAGACTCAAAGTCAAGTTTTTTGGTCCGATAAAAATGGTGTGGTTGATTCAAAATTGTCGTTCAAATAAATGTCTAATTCCTTAAACCCCCAGAGCTTCTGGGGGGATTCGCCCCCCTGGGCCCCCTACAAAGGCTCTACCCTAGATCCGCTGGGGACCTTAACCGGTCCCCAGAACCATCGCCTACTCACGCCCCCCTAACCACAAATCCTGGATCCGCCCCTCTATATGTCACTGGTGAGATGCCCCAATAAGGGATAATTTGGGAAATATGTGCGGGGAGAGAAATTTTCCAGTTCGAAATCTTGAATGTTAAAGAAAACACTAGCACTGATTGAGACAACAACGTTTTGTTCGACACCAGAGACAAATCATTTCCTGTTATTTGCCGATGTGGACTTCGACTGTGTTGTTTTCAATAGCTTACCATTTGGACTGGAAGTAAATGCTCTCAACTAAACTAGCATGCATAAGGTTAATTAACACATTATTTTGTTTATTTGACCTCATGTTACTCGTTTATATATGTGTATGAGTATTATCTATATAAACTGTTCAAGCTGTATTGTATAAAGAACACGGACCAAAATAATGACAAATATAAGTTTTGAAACATGAACAACATCCTTCGCAAGAAACGAACAAAGATAGCCCTAGATCAACAGGATTCACACCTTCAACTGATTTATAAAATTCCCCCTTTGTACGATTGCCTGCGCTTAATTACCTTTTGCATTTTTTATTCGGTAAGAGCATTTGTCATTAAATAGAGCACATTGCATATGAATGTGAAAATCAGTTAACGCAGATCCTTCCTCAAATATGTACATAGTTTAATATGTTAATATAAAATTATTAATACATCTAAATTTTTCAAATAAGCACCAATCAAGGTACGAATTTTAAATAAACTAAACAACACTATCGGTAGACACACATAATGAAAGGGGTTTCGATTACTTGCCATATGTGAGGCAATTTATTTTTTATGAAATAATATATTATATATATTACTGTTTTATGTTTTTTAACCAAACAATATAATGGGATTCAAGCAAACTGTGTATCTGTTATGTATGTTGTATGGAAAAGGTAATGATAGCAAAATAATGATATACGATATTTTCACCTTTTTTTTTTATTAAAAAATATCTTTGAAGAAATTTCATTTCTAACTTTGCATGAAAATGATATATATTGGTAATATAGGATATGGATGTAAATGAACCCGAGAGACTATCCAACATTACTCTTAGACACAAATTACTGAAGAGATCGATCAAATCGTATCTACTGGTATTATTATTATTTTTTATAGAAATCGCTCAATCAAACATGTCCAGGAATTAAATGAAGCACATTGTTTCCGTCTTTCAGATATCTTGTGCAACAATGGAATTTTCTTACAGCATACAAATCTTATCTGCCAACACAAATTCTTAACCTCAGGCTACAACTTAGACAGATGTGGCTGTGCAGCGCTATGTAGTATCACAGTGGAATGTCAAGGGTTGTGTTTTAATAGCAATGGATCAATTTCGTGCATATTTATTCCTGAACCTGCTATCAACTTGTATCATGCTTCGGTCAAGAAGAATACATGGAAATACTTTGAAATAATACAACCAGGTATGAATTAACACGTGAAATTACATTTGTATTTAAAAGAAAAAAGAATTGAGATTTTTTTTAAGGTACTCACTAAAATTGTTGCTTGCGAAATTTAGATTTCAACGAATTCAAATTATTTGACGAATTGTGCACAAGTTCTAAGTTTTGAATTAAATGTAGATACATCTAGTCATACTTAGATTTTCTCATAAACCGCCATTATGACATGATACTCGCATATTAGAGACACAAGTATAGAGTTGTGGATATTGGTGTTTAACGCCACTTTCAACAATATTTTAATTGTTATGGTGGTATTCAGCTTTAATGGTGCGTGAAACCGGAGTAGCTGGAAGAAATTGCCGACCTACCGTATATCACAGACAAATATTATCATGTAAAGTTGTATCAATCACAACTCGACATGGGTGTGAATCGGAACACTTTAGTTTTGATAGACACTCAATACATATATAAATGTAAATATAATTACTATAGACCAAGGGCCACTACAACCCGCCTTCTTTATTAAGACGAACATAAAGTACCACATTCTGGAGAGGTTTTCAAGCACATGCACACTTCAAATGAAAATACAATAGTAGTACAACAAGAAGTTGAAACAAAACGCACTATAAGCTCGGACAAAGTGAACTCCCACAAAACCCTTACCCCCATAAAGGTCAGCTCCATATGCACCACCCATCTTGTACCATAGAGACCAACCTCGTTTCTAATTGGAAATTATGGTGAACAACACAAAAACCTAAATAAAAAATATGATTTCAATGCTCCCATATTTAAACGATATTCCTGGGCTTGTTTTTCCTATCGGGAAGTCCTTGATACGGGATTGCTGCTACCATAGAAGCTATGATACCAATGTTTCCTACTTGTAAAGTTGAAGTTCTACGGTCGCTATCTTGACTTTTTTAACTGTTGCGGAATCTCTTTGGCACAGACGAATACTGATCATATGTTCCGTTTGTCTGTCAGTCATTCCATAGTTCATGATTTATCACCGAATTAACCCTGTGAATTATTGGTTACAACTTGTTTATTTTGTGTTAATACTTGCTTATGGTTTGTTAACACTAATTATTGGTTACAACTTGTTTATTTTGTGTTAATACTTGCTTATGGTTTGTTAACACTAATTATTGGTTACAACTTGTTTATTTTGTGTTAATAC
>MJUT01042648.1:369621-413374 GCA_002080005.1 Gigantidas platifrons | reverse complement strand
CAATAAATCTGTTATTATTATCAAAGAACAATTAATGAATTCTAAAATTTATGCAATCAAAATTACATGGAAAAGTTCTTCTATTTAATTATAATCTGCTAGATTTATATTTTTATACTATCATATCAACCAATCAAAATGCTTACCTTGCATTCACTGCGGCCGATATTTCCATCTGACGACTGTTGTCGTGATGTCTGGACAAGACGTAGGTGTTATGCTCTATTACACTGCTGAGGTTCAGCAAAGGCAGTCATGTTATACATCATTTTGTAGATAAATTATTGTAGAATAAGGTGATTATAGGCTCGATGCCATCCTGACGTCCGTCGAGGCGAAAAATAGCGAAATTGTCGTGTGGTAGTTGCAATCAAAATTGAAAGTTAAGTACCTTGGTATAATATTAGGTATATGATATATATTTTTTACAGAAACAAGTGCCTGTGCTATCTATATAATAACCACGTATCATACTGTTGTTATTTGATTGGCCATAAAATAACATCAGTTATTTGGTGTCTACAATCTTCAATAGATGGTTTATAGCTAATGGTACCTTAAGTTAGCCAAACAAGGAAGGTGTTGTCTGCATGTTATTAGATAAAAAATGGAACCAAGGTAAAATATATCATTAGTATATTATATTGATCAATTTTGTGTATTGAAAACTAAGGACGTAATTTACTTCCATGTTTTCTTTTGATATACAGCTATCCATCCACCGGATGATCACTAGCTGTTGCCCACAGATACGTGCAGAAATATTATCGAACGTGACAGGATAAGATGTTTGTCTCAAATATTTTTTTCAGCTGTAAATTGATATGCACATGTTTTTGCCATTAAATATATTTTTTCATTATCTACGCATATTCATGTTAATTTTAGTGTGGGTGCACCGCGCCCCATTACCACAAGCAAGGTCGAATAAGAATTATATATACATGTACTTATAATTGGGATAACTAATGGGTGCACGTATGATCACCGGTATTGTATCCATAACAATCGGACTTGCAATCATTCTAATAAATAAGAATAATAATATCTGGTATCTAAAATTTAAAAGATGACTGCTTCATAATTTTTATTCATAATCAAGACAAGTAATTGGGCAATCACTAGATGTCCGGGGCATTAATACAACATTATATTAACGTACAATGTATTGAAATATAGGTAAAAAACTGTTATCTTTATTTCGACTCCTCCTGAATGAATGTCTGCATAAGTAACAAATAATACATTACACATCACGTTCCACTGAAGGGAAATCCGATGGCGAACCACACATGTGTTTGCTAACGAAAAATAAATTGCTCATGGTTGCTTTACTCGTTCACATATATAGATATATTATTGGAGAGTTATCATGGCTTTGATAACTTCATCCTTGCTCTCAAATTGTCCCAATCACTCTCAATATACTCCTCTATATAGAGACAAGGCAAATAAAATGCAGGCTTTCACATGCTTATAAACATACATGTTCTGTGTGAAGTCGTATGAAGATATGTTAGATTAATCAAAATCTACAAACATGTACGTCCTTTGATAAACATGAATCGGTCCTACATATAGAACTCAACGTGATCCATTACAAATTGACGACTAGAAAACGTAAATTGAGCGCACTGTGCTGGGTCATGAGTGTTATATAGTCTTTAGACGTTTTATGTGTGACATACTACTTTATACCAGTACCCATTCAGCCTTCTTCTTTGATTGTTGATAGTGTACAATCTTTCCGATTGCTAAACATTTACCAGAAAAAAAACGCAGACTATTTGTATTATGTTATGACATTTTAATACATTAAGATATCTACTTTTTTGTGAGTTTGTGTATTCCAAGCTTTTGTTCCATGTCTCTGATTGTACTTAATTGGTGATTTTATTTTATTCCGATGGTGATCAGGTGTATGGTGTTTAACGCCACTTTCAACAATATTTCAGTTATATCATGGCGGTATGGTGATCTGGAAATCTTTTCGGACTTGAGTAATCTGCATTGGACTTCAAATGTCAATCCATTTAAGAGCATGGCAATCAAGATATTATATTTTATGCCATTATATTAATACATTATTTTTTTGGATTTTCATGACTAATTGATATTAAACCTGTAAGAAGTATCAATTAAGATTCTTTATCCAAAGAGTAATGGACTTTAACCTAAATATTTTACCCTCCTAGCTAGTGGTCAGTTTACAGGTATTCATTAACCCTGCTATTGTACTGTTCATGGTTTTGTTGGCATTCACATTTGTGGTAGAATGTGGTTTTTCTGTGCAGGTTTTTGTTTGTTTGTTTTTTTATCTATGCATTGCCGTTGGAGGTCCAGTTATCACGAGGGGAGGGTTGTAATGCCATTAATCAGTTTAACCCACTACATGTGTATTTCCCAAGTCAGAGTATGATTCCCAATGTCGTATGTCGTGATTATCAAGACACAGGGATCTAGGACAAGAGCAAAGTCAAGAAAAGCCCATTCTCATTACACCTAACGTTTTACAGTTGTCACCAAGAATTAATAAGTCATTATTGTGATTATGTGGTTCGGCTGGTGTTCACCATGTATAAATTGGAATAAAATGTATGCTCTTATATTAAATGATCCTTAATAACAAATTGAAACACAAAACATACTATACACACAAATTATTATACCAAACAGAGAGATCTAGAACGAGACGACTAGAAACAGAAAAATTAAGGTGTGATATCATACATTATACATGAGAAAAGTTTGAAGATACCAAAAGGGGTAAGCAGAATCTGTAAATCGAAGAAGTATAGACAATGCAATAGTCAAAGGAAAAAGTACAAAGGGAAAACAATAATGTATAAAATACTACATACAAAACACAAGATCGAGAAACAAGAACCCCACTAAAAACCAGGAGAACTCAAGTGCTCCAGAAAGGGTTAGCAGTTCCTGCTCCACTAATGACACACATCGTGTTCCTGTTAAATGACACGAACATCATATGATCTGGAAATCGTGCTGGTCACCAGTATACGTAAATATATACAAATAATATAAATATAAACATGAATTGTCAATCAAACTAAGAGATTGTCCATAATTATATGACACTATGGTAGATTAAAGCAAATATGTAAATATAATAAAAAAAATAAACTGATTTTATATAATTAACGTGAACTTTACAATATTAAAAGCCAGTAAATTGTTTTAATTAAAATTATTAAGTTAAGTGGCCTGGTTTACATCGACATACATCAGTCATAACTGCTTGCGGTTACATTCATGCGGACACAGTTTAGTGTCGTTACCAGTAATGGCAGCTGTGCTGAAATATGTTATTGTATTTATTTTGAATTTGTATACTATTGATGCTTTAAGGTAGAGAAATAAAATCTACTACGAATATCAATTAATGGCAAAAAGAGAGGAACTAAAAGAAAAGGACAAACTATTTGGAAACAGAGAAGAGCAACTATCTGAGGTTTGTTTATAGAATCTTTTTATCATTTGTTGTCATATGTACAAACAAGACACTATTGTAAAAATTCGAATTTTGGGATAACAGTTATATTAATTCTGTAAACCGTGACAATATTGAAGTCATTATTGATAAATATATATATATATATATCAATGGCAAACAAAGCAAATTCGTAAGGTTAATGATTTTGTTATCAAAAATACAAAAATACAAGTTTGTTTGACTAATCAGAGGTCCTCAAAGGGCAAAGACAGTACAGTAGATGATTCGATGACATATACAGTAATAAAAATAAACAATTCAATGATAAAAAAAAAAAGAACAACCAAAACCATCATGTTATTTTAAGGTTGTTACACCTGACTCCAGGAGAAAAATACTAAGATTATTCAAAATATCTATATTTTCACAATTAAAAGTCCAGAAATTTTTTTGGAAAGAGAACAGGGATTGAAAATTAACATTAAATTTATTGATCAGATCAAATAATGTTTGGTTTTTTTTGCTTCTAAAAATGAGTACAATGATTGAAAAAATGAATTTCATCATCTACTTTATGCTTATTAACATCTGTCACAAATTATCAAATGCCGAATGTTTGTTCACGGCTGAAGAATTAACAATTACACTTGCCCTCAGGCAACACTTGTATACTAATATTATATATATTGATCGTGGCAGGGGCTGGATAGTAAACTGGAGGAAAGAGTGAGATTTCTCTGATGATATGAAATATTGAGATTTATCTGATGATATAGCACAAGTTAATCACAAAAATGCCAAAAAGAAAGAACAAAACGGGGGAAAACAATGCTCACGAAAAAAGGGGGAGGGGCTCAAATAACGTATCCTATCCCCCGAGTACCTGTGCATGTGTTAGGGTTGTCGATGTTGCCCTTTCTACGAGTTTTCCCTTGGATTTTGGAATTGTTCCGATAGTGTAGTATATTTTTTGTATTTTATTATTATATCATGATATTGCTGTTAGTAATTCTTAATTCTTAAGATTAAGATATAAGATTTACTATAAAACACTAGGTTTTCAGTGTCAAAAACGAGCTTTGTTTAACAAACGTGACTTAGTGATAGTTGTCTTTACTACTTAAAACTATATACATGTATGTTCAATCAGTCATACAATATTTTTTTCAGGACGAAGAAATCGTTAAAAACTACTTACAACATTTAAAAAGAAATGAATATGAGAGAACGAAAGATAAATTTCTGCCATCACAACCAATCAGAAACGTACTCGATCAGATAAAGGCATCAAAAGTTTACACAGTCTTGAAGAAATTACCTAAGGGTGGTAACATGCATCTTCACCATGGTAAGATCGAAATTAAATAGCTATAGTCATGTGATTATAAGAAAAATTTGAAGATCCCAATGGGGTAATTAGAAGTCGTCAATCGAAGGAAAGACATTACAATTACCAAAGGAAACAGAAGGGGAAAAAAGACATGTGATCAGCAATACACTACACATAAACCTAAATATTGACCAACAAGAACCTAATTAAAAACTATGTAAACTTAGGTGTTCCAGGACGGTAATCACTTCCTGTTCCATACTTTCTTGACTTTCTTCGAAAGAGATATCATTTAACCGGGATTGAGTGAAAGACATGTTAATATGGAAGAAGAAGTCGTAACACTTGTTCAATAAAGGTGTGATATAAATAAATAGAAGTTCTCCCTCCCTTCTCACTATGGTTTTATTCCCACCTTTTACTGGTTCCCAATAAAAAAACAAAATCTGAGTGTTGGCGATTTAGCGATTGTAAACACTCATCTTTTAGCTTTGCACTTCAAAATGGACGTACCAGATGAAGGTTATTCTAAAAACACGCACTAAATTAGATATCAACGTTTTTTACTACTAAAAATGCTTTTTATATATATTCATTAAACGACCAATCGGCGACTACGCTACTATACCTTTATATAATGAACAACATATCGGCTTAAGGAAGGACTAAAGAGCTCCCGAATGTCAATGTAACTGTGTATTTGTATTTTGAAAGAAGCCAGTTGCAAATAATAGTTGCCACACTTATATTTGTTACTTGGATATAAGTAAATCGTACTCTATATATAGTTTTTATTTCAACAGAACACATGGTAAGCAAAGCGACTATTTTAGATATTGTTATGAACTCTCCTCTATACGACAACTTGTATGTACAAAGAGAAGACCCTTACTGGAAGTTAGACCTATTCATAAACCCTCCAGAGGGATGGGAACATGTCAAATCCAACCAACCGACATTTTCAAAAGAAAACATCATAAAACATGTAACGTTTATCAACATTTTAAACAGTGACAACTCCACATGTCAAAATACAGATTCTGACCATCTATGGAAGAAAATGGAACCCATGTTTTGGCTAGTAAGCGATACTTTGACTAACCATGTTAATGTGTGTGCTGCGCATATGGAAGCTATGATGAATGCAGCTTTGGAAGAAAATGTGCAATATCTAGAAGCCAGGACATTAAGTTATAATAAAATATATGAACTTGATGATAACCCAGAATATGTAAAGTTCAATGGAAAGCACAACTTGGATA
Source organism: Gigantidas platifrons (assembly GCA_002080005.1). Classification (NCBI taxonomy): domain Eukaryota; kingdom Metazoa; phylum Mollusca; class Bivalvia; order Mytilida; family Modiolidae; genus Gigantidas; species Gigantidas platifrons. Next base: position 407,328 of record MJUT01042648.1, on the reverse strand, counting down.
CAGAAAATGGAGAAAGGGAACTAGAAATTATTGAAAATTCCGTTCAAGACTTTACCAAGAAAAATGCCAACTTCATAGGATATAAAAGAATTGTTAATAGTATTCGAGGATTTAGTAAGGAAGTCATCCAAAAAGACATGGAAAAGGCGTATACTCTTCATAAAGAATTTCCCAATCTAGTCGTTGGTTTTGATATGGTAGCAGAGGAAGATAATGGCTATTCATATTTATATTTCTTAGAAAATTTTGCGTCTTTAGCAGCTCAACACAAATGCTTGCCATATTATTTGCACGCGGGGGAAACAATATGGCCAGGCGATATAATGACATCACATTTTGACGACGACTTGGTAGGAGCAGAAGAAAACCTGTTAGATGCCATTGCTTTTGGTGTCAAACGTATTGGTCATGGTTTAAGCTTGATAAAACACCCTTATTTACTGAATGTTCTTAAAGAAAAGAAAATTGCAATAGAGGTCAATCCCGTTAGTAATATGCTTTTGGGATATGTCCATGATCAAAGAACACATCCAGCTATCACCTTCCTTCGTTATGGCGTGCCAGTCATACTAGGAGCAGACGATCCTGGAACATTTGGTTATAACGAGTTTACCGTCGACTGGTACTATGCATTTATGGCATGGGGACTGAACTTGGTAGACTTAAAACAACTTGCCAAAAACTCGTTGGAATATAGTGCAATGTCAGATTCAGAAAAGGGTCTTGCTTTTCAAAAATGGGGAGCAGCATGGGATATTTTCATTTCTAACATGAAAGACAAAGCATGTAATTATGTTACGAATTATGTGGTAGAGAAGAAGCCTATCATTAATTCCATTCTCCCTCGGGGAGGACCAAAACGTGGTGAAAATTACATTTATATATTTGGTCGAGATTTTCAGCTTGGAATTTGTCAGAAAATATTATGCAAATTCCACGAGACTTCTGTCATTGGTCATTATATAGCAGATCACATGGTTAAGTGTAAGGTACCTAAGAAAAAGTGTCAAAAGGACATTATAGATATTTCAATTTCATTTAATAATGGTTTAACATTTATATCTACCAATCAAACTTATGAATATTTTTAATATACATTAGTCATGGCCAGTGCAATAAATAATTAATATATATTGTTTGTAATAAAGCATTTTTTCTACATGCAAGAATTTTATGGTTTATGTTATTTTCAACAATATTTCAGCTATATCGTGGTGGTCAGTTTTATTGGCGGAGGAAGCCGGAGTATCCGGAGTAAACTACTGACCTGTCGCAAGTCACTGACAAACTTTATCACATGATGCTGTATCGAGTACATCTTACCATGAACGGGGTTCGAACTCACAACTACCATACGATCACGACTACGACGGGCTCGCAAAAATTTTAAATGCTTTAATAAAAAAATGTGGTTTCAATACAACTATAAATAGGAAATTGTAAATTAATATGAAATGGCAACCAATTAAGTGAGTGATTGTAGTTTAATGTCAAATGTACCATTTTTCAGCCATATCATGGCGAGAACAAGTTATTCGACGAGATGGTGTCCGATTTTTTAGTAGACCCTTAGTTGGATTTTTATGGTGTTCGCTCACTGCAACAACAATCCAAGGGTAGAGATGTGGCTCCACTCTGACTCATTATCATGATTCCGAGCTCTAGCCAACCAGTATTTGCTCTAATTCCTTAATGTTGCGTGCTTAGCGGAGAAACATTTATTTGGATTGACCCGACCAAGGCTCAAACCCAAGATCTACCACACACGAGGTAAACACGCTAACCATTACATCACAGATGCGATTACAATTATTTTTACCAATCTTAGTGTAATTAGTATTTAACGCTGTAGGTGACATTTACTCGCTCTGTTTGAAAATGAGAGATTTGAGTAGTTGTTGTTTAATACCAACTCAACAATTTTTCAGCTACCGGTATATCATGGTGATCATGATATGAGAACAAGTTAATTTTCAATGAAATGATGATGAGGTCGGCTTTGTACTAGACCAACAGCTTAGTTGGATTGTTATAGTGCTAGCTCACTGTAACAACAAAACTTTTGAATATCCCTTTACATTTGGTATCATCGAACTTTCTATTTCTGTTTCTTCCTAATCTAAAAAAAATATTAATATGCCGAAATTGCCTCAAATTCCATTGTGTCCAGAATCAACTAGTTACTCATAGAAATACTGATGGAAGAAGACAACCAAATTAAAAGGAACAGAACAATTATATCAAATGTTGGTAATGTGGTTCAATGGCCTTGACATTTTTTGTATTTCACATTAATCATTAATACAATATACCAGTGTATGATAATATCCAAATTCCAAAATCAAAATCGTAGATAAAGGTAATATCGATACCCCTAACAGGCTCACTTTCCTAGATTAGTAGTACAGGCACTTCAATAAAAAGTGGCAGGGTTAAGCTAGTTTTCTGGGCCCCTCTAGATCTTAGTGAAATCTTTATTTGATTTTATATAACTTATTCCCCTTTAATGTGGGCAAAATGGGTCTCTTTTAATGCAATTTCAAAGAAAATAACATTTTATTTCATAATCTATACAAAATTTCAATGTTGTAATAAAAATGCTGTAATAAAGGTTTAAATATCTACAAATTATAAGAGATTGTACTCAAAGTATTTGGTTGATGGTGAGGTGCTCGATACAACATTATGTGATAAAGTTTGTCAGTGAATTGTGACAGGTCGGTGGTTTTCTCCGATTTCCTCCACCATTAAAACTTACCTCCATAATAAAACTGAAATATTGTCGAAAGTGGCATTAAACGCCATAAACCAATCAAATTAAACAAAGTATTTGTCCTTTCCATATATTTCTTGCATAGGAATGGGTACCACCATTTTATAACACAAATACCTTACCACTATATTATATAAATTCTGAGATAGTCCCTAAGCGACATCCGAACAGCAGGAAATACCAATAATATTATGACAATATTTTGAGAAGATCCCCTAGAAGACCTAATAAGAGCTTCCCATAATACAACCCATTCAATTTTCTGCTGCGACCAGAATAGCACGCTTTTCTTGGAGAACAGATGAAAATGATTTTTGTTTGGTTTTGATACTAACCTTATGCATTTATATATTTTTTTTGTATATCATATTTATATTGTGACACAATTTTACTGTAATTTCAGGTAATTTACAGTATAAATATTTATTAATTTAATATTATTATTTTTGCTCAAATTGTGAAATTATGGAATTGAGCCCGTTCAAATCCATCACATGCAGTGACACTTTTTGAGATGGTTCCATACCTAAACCTCTGAGTGTGGGAATTCCTACCTCCGTTTCTCAGACTACTCCTGAGACTTTGGTAGCAGGACTGGGAAACCACCTAACATCGGACCTGGTTCCGAATAGGTCAGTTACCAGGGTTGGAATTCTCATTGTGTCTTCAGTGACCCACACATTTTCTCGTCCTGTTGATACTGTTGTGTCTAATATCACTGCTCCATCTTTTTAGCGGGTTTAAATGCTATGCAGCATATACCTCCAGTTTCTTCATTGCAACCTTCCACTGGGTTCCCAGGTTGGCCTTTTCCTCCTTGGACACCTCAGTTCCAAGCTCATCCTGGGTTTCCCTGTGACCCTTCTTATCCATGGTCAACTTTTCCTGGTAATCTTCCAGTAACCCCAGGTTGCCTTCTGATACTTCCTCTTCTCAGACTTCGCTAGCCAGAGAAGTAAGAGAAATCTTAGGGGAGTTTAAGAAGTCACTTGCTTCTGATCTGAAGGCTGTCGCGGATAGGTTGGATCCTTTGGAGTCTCGGTCAGGTGCCCCGGTAGAGCCTTCTTCTCTTGACCAGTGTCAGGAAGAAGAAGATGACACTCTATCTATGACCCCAGAGAGTCAGGAGGCTTCTTTTCTCACTTTAGAGGAGGAAGCTGTTCCTACTACTTCTGTTTCGATGAAATCTGTTTCTTCCTCTCTGAACAGAGCTGGTACTCCCGAGGAAGGTAGTTCTAGTGAATCCGAGTCTGAGGAGTTTCCGGCTTCTAGGGATCAGCTAAAGGCTAGGGTTTATTCTCTCCTCAGAGAAAAAGCCCATGTTCCTGTTGCTTCCCCTCCTAGGATCCAAAAGACTTTGTCCGCGTTTGAGACGTCGTGTGGTTTGTCTCAGGAACGTTCCTCTTCTTACAAGTCTTTTCCTGAATCTAAGCATGTTTCCACAGCTCTTCAAGTGATTCATGATAGTTTGGCTTCACCTCCAGTCTCTTCTAGTAACAATACTGGAAAATTTCCTGGTTTTGGTCCCTCTTCTTTTCCAGGCATGTTTAGAAGTAAAGATTTCGAGATACACAATTTGTCTATTGGAAAGTCAGCTCCTACTTGTGATAAAGCTATGGATTCCCTTCTAGACTCTAAGTCAGTAGATGGGTTAAGACTTACACAATCTCTTTGGTCTAAGTCAGAGAACCTTCTTAGGAGCACCTCGCATGCATTGGGTACAGCTGAACACTTTCTGTCGGCAGTTGGGTTTTTACTTCAGGAGAGAGGGGATTACTTTTCGGAGCTTAAGTCCTTCTTACATCAAGTTGACCAGGCTATTGGTTTCTCTCAACTTCTTCTTATGGGCACTCTCGGTAATTTCACTCTTTCTAAAAGAAGTGAAATTTTAGAGAAATCCTCGGTCAATACGTCTTTAAAAGACTCTTTGCTGTCTTCTCCTTTGTCGGACAAGATCTTTGGCTTGTCTGTCCATGAGGTTCAGGAAGAGATGACGAAACTTCCACAGCCTGTCAAAGTTAACGTTCATGTAACTAATGGCAAACGTTCTGTAGTAACTAATCCTCCTTCTGGTTCTTCCCACACGTTTCCCAGGAAGAGGAAAGTTGACCCACCAACTACCTCTTCTGTTTCCAAGCCCAATTTTTCTCACAAGAAAAAAGGGGTCAAGAAGACAGGGAATCGTAAATAGGAAGTTGCCAACTCGTTTATTACTGACATCTCCCAAGAGGGAGGAACAGTTTTCTGTTCCGTTCCCCTCTATTCCTGTAGGAGGGAGAGTTACTCACTTTCTGAATCAATGGGAGAAAATTACCTCGACTCGTGGGTTCTGTCAGTAATTCGGGGGGGGGGGACTTCATCTTCAGTTTCTGAGGTCACCTCCACTGTCAGAGATTCCCATCTCTTTGTCTCACACGTCAGACAAAGAGAAGCGGATTTTTCTGTCGGAGGAAGTTCAGTCTTTGATATTGAAAGGAGTAATAGAGTGGGTTCAGGATCCTTTTCAATCTCCAGGTTTTTACTCCCGTCTTTTCTTAGTTCACAAGAAAACTGGGGGTATGAGACCAGTTATAGATCTTTCTATTCTAAATACGTTTCTCTTGGTACCCCATTTCAAAATGGAAACCAATCGTTCCATCAGGTCTTGTATCCCCCCTGATATGTGGACAACAAGCCTCGATCTCATGGATGCGTACTTTCACATCCCTATTGCTCCTCCCTTCAGAAAATTTCTTCGTTTTGTTTGGGACAATAGTGTAGCAATTCGAGCACTCCCATTCGGGATCTCAACGGCTCCCCTAGTCTTCACAAAAGTGTTTCAAGCAATAATAGCTCAACTGCACACACTGTTTGTTCAGATTCATTCCTATCTATACGATTCTCTGATCAGGGATTTCGATCAACAAACTATTGTTTCTCGAACGGAAATGGTAATTCAGCTTTTTCTAAATCTGGGGTTTTTGATATCTTGAAAGAAGTCGGAGTTGACTCCTCAGAATTTTCTGTTTCTAGGGGAACACTACAGAACAGACCTGGGTCTCATCTTTCCACCAGAGGAAAAATTTGTATCCTTCTGTCAGAGAATTCTGTTGTTCCAACACTCTCAGTTCGTAACAGCCAGACAGTTTTCTCAAATGCTAGGTTTCCTTAACTCACTCGCGGAAGTGGTTCCGCTAGGGCGTCTCCACATTCGGCCCCTGCAGTTTTATCTTCTTCAACACTGGCTCCCAGCCTCTCAAGACTGGGAAGCAAAGATCCATCTTCTTCCTTCATTGTTACCTCACCTACAGTGGTGGATAAACAAGGAGAATGTGATGAAAGGTCTATCTCTGTCAGTACCAGTTCCTACCCTAACTCTCTACACAGATGCTTCCAACCTGGGTTGGGGAGCTTATCTAGAGGGAAGTTGGGCCTTATGGTTGTGGTCTCCTCTACAACAGAAGGAACACATCAACCTGTTGGAGATGAAAGCGGTTCATTTGGCCTTGTGTCATTTCACAGCAACTCTCCATCTCAAATCTCTGGTTCTGGCAACAGACAATACTACCGTAGTATCTTATCTGAAAAACCAGGGAGGCACTCATTGTTTCAGTCTGTATTGTCTTTGCAGGGAGATTCTCCTTCTTTGCTCGGAACTCCAGATTCAACTGGTAGTGAGGCATATTCCGGGTCATCTCAATGTACTAGCAGACACACTACCACGTTCTCTAACACCAGTGTACACGGAATGGGAATTACTACAGTAAACCCTGTTTAAACCGAACCCCTTTGGGACTGAAGAATTTCGGTTCAGTTTAGAGAGGTGTTTGGTTTACACAGGTTCAAATTACATTGACATTCAGTCTGTCTGGTTTAGGCAGGTTTTCGGTTTACTCAGGGTTCGGTTTTGACAGGTTTCACTGTACAAGTAATTTTCAATACCATCAGTCTTCTTTGGGGTCGTCCTCATCTGGATCTGTTTGCTACGTCTCTGAACCGCAAGCTGAACACTTTCGTTTCTCCAGTTCCAGATCCTCTAGCATACGCTGTCGACGCAATGTCAATCTCTTGGAAAGGAATGTTTGCTTACGCATTCCCTTCCTTCAGGTTTCTTTCCCAAGTCCTTCAAAATGTGTCTCGAGAATCTTGCAAGATCATTCTTATTACTGCGGCTTGGCCAAAACAAGTCTGGTTCACATATCTGCTGCGTCTCTGTGTGCAAGACCACTTCTTCTTTTCAGAGTGAATCTACTGTCTCAGCTGAGAGGAAGAATACTGTATCCAAATCCAGAGAACATGCATCTGCACGCATGGTTACTCTCCGGAAGGGAATCCGACAGAAAGGCTTTTCTGTCAGAGAAACCAACCACATCTCTAAGGCTGTCCTACAGTCTACAGAGATTGTCTACGATGCAAAGTGGTCAATCTTCGTTGATTGGCGTGTTGGACGGGAAATTGATCCTATCAGTCTCTGTACAACTAGCAGACTTTTTTGTACATCTTTTTGAAGATAAAGGTCTCCTACCATCTACCATTAAATGTTACAGATTTAGTATTACTCGCACTTTAACTATTTCTGGAGAGACCTAAACAAAAAAGACTGGTTCCTCAGTGGGATTTAGGATTGGTACTTTCGGCTCTTAAGTTACCACCCTTTGAACCTGCAACTGCGGTTGATCTCAAATTTGTCTCTTATAAATGTTGCTTCTTATTAGCTTTAGCTTCTGGTAGAAGAAGTGAAATTCATGCGCTGTCAGTCTCAGATTCTCGTCTTCGATTTAATAGAGATCAGTCAGCTGTTACTCTTTTAACAGTTCCCTCCTTTCTATGTAAAAATCAGTAAGAGCTCGGAACCTATTTCATCCCAGCCCTTCCTTCTGATTCTTCTTCTGGTCTACTGTGTCCTTTAAGAATATTGAAAATATATTTGGATAGGACAAGACAGAGAAGATCTAACTCTAATTCTAGGCTTTTTTTACCTTTAAAAAGGGGTATTTCTGATTTATCATCCAAGTCCATTTCTAGATGGCTGTGCAATACGATACTTCTTGCATAATACTCTTCTGGTGAGTTTTGTCGGCAGGTTTTTGGAGATGTCAGAACTCTTTCATTGATCATTACCTGCGTTCCATGACCTCACATGCTGATAATCTTTTTCCCTAGGACCTATTATAGCTGCGCAACGAATTAATCTTCCCCCGGTCACTACTATATCAGGGGATTCAGCTATATGTTAAATTCTGTGTTTCTCAGAATTTATAGTGGTAAGGTATTTATGTTATAAAACTTTAAATTTTTAAAGTAAAATTAATTTGTATTAATAAATACTTACCACTATAAATTATAGGTCCCACCCATTTCAGTCTCCTCCCTTGCATCCTCTGCTTCTTTTTAGTACTTGAGGAAATTGAATGGGTTGTATTATGGGAACCTCTTATTAGGTCTTCTAGTGGATCTTCTCAAAATACTGTCATAATATTATTGGTATTTCCTGCTGTTCGGATGTCGCTTAGGGACTATCTCAGAATTTATAGTGATAAGTATTTATTAATAAAAATTAATTTTACTTTAAAAATTTAAAATTTAGTCTGCCATAAGGGAAATAACTCTTGTAGAAAACATTTGAAGACATATAATTTTAGAATCAAAACGGATATATGCAAATGATTTATTAGATATCACTTTAAACAACAATCAATCGAATGTGGAATATTTTGGGATCGATCACTGCTCAGGTCAAATCGGGAACTATAAAATTGGTACATGTATTTGCTGCTTCTCTGCAAGAATCCAACAGTTAAGGGTTAGAGTTATGCTGTTTAATTTCACTTTCAACAATATTTCAGTTATATGGTAGAGGTCAGTTTTATTGGTGGAGGAAACCAGAGTACCTGGAGAAAAACACCGACCTGCTGCAAGTCACTGACAAACTTTATCACATAATGTTAAAATGTCGCTCAGGCGAGGTCTATTCGAAACAGCATTATGTGCTAAAGTTTGTCAGTGACTTGCGACAGGTCAGTGGTTTTCTCCAATGTCCAGGTACTCCGATTTCCTCCACCAATAAAACTGATGCCTCCATATAACTGAAATATTGTTGAAAGTGGTGTTAAATACCATAACTCTAACCCTATATAGAGATGCCCTTTAATGCAGGTTTGACGGTATACTAGCTTTTATCGTTCACCATACAGTGTCACTATGCAGTACAGTTTAAATAGTTATACTATATCTAATTTTTTAAAAAGAAAAAACACTTTTTTTTTCAATACATGTATTTGTTCAAACTGTATTCTATACAAAATCTGTACAAATTTGTAAATTATTTTCCATGTGTGTCTTTGCATCTTCGTAAGCATCCCCAAGTGTTTTCTCTTCTTCGTGTGTCTTTGCATCTTCGTAAGCATCCCCAAAAGTTTTCTCTTCTTCGTGTGTCTTTACATCTTCGTAAGCATCCCCAAGTGTTTTCTCTTCTTCGTGTGTCTTTGCATCTTCGTAAGCATCCCCAAGTGTTTTCTTTTACATATTCGTAAGCATCCCCAAGTGTTTTCTCTTCTTCGTGTGTCTTTGCATCTTCGTAAGCATCCCCAAGTGTTTTCTCTTCTTCGTGTGTCTTTACATCTTCGTAAGCATCCCCAAGTGGTTTCTCTTCTTCGTGTGTCTTTACATCTTCGTAAGCATCCCCAAGTGTTTTCTCTTCTTCGTGTGTCTTTACATCTTCGTAAGCATCCCCAAGTGTTTTCTCTTCTTCGTGTGTCTTTAAATGTTTTCGTAAAAGGACGCTGTACATAAATCGTTCATTACAAATTTCACACAAATAGGGTTTATCTCCTGTGTGTATTCTAGAATGAGTGCGTAAAGTTGACCTTTCAGCAAAGGTTTTGTCACATGCATGGCACATGTATGGTTTTTCACCAGTATGTGTCCTAAGATGACTGCATAATTCTGATTTTGTTATAAACCCTTTGTTACAGGTATTACAAACATGTGGTCTCACTCCTGTGTGTATTTTGGCATGACTACTCAAATAGTTGCTGTGAACAAATCCCTTACCACATGTTTTACAAATATACTTTTTCTCTCCTGCATTTGCATCTTCGTGTCTGCGTAAATGTCTGTTTAAATAGGAATTGCTAATGAAACTTTTATCACATATGCTACAAAGGAACGTTCTCTCTAAATGAGTCTTGACATGTGCATTTAGCATGCTATTACTATTAAATGTATTACCACATATTGGACATATATATGGTTTTTCCCCTGTATGAGTTCTGGTATGGGTTTTTAAATCAAAATTTTTACTATAACCTTTCCCACATGTGGAACATATGTAAGGCTTTTCACCAGAATGTATCATTTCATGTCTCTGCAGTGTAGTAATACATGTAAATCCTTTACCACATGTTTTACACATGTGTGGTTTGACACCCAAATGAGGTAACATGTGTCTATTGTAGACTGACTTGTGAGCGAATCCCTTGCCACATATGTTACACACATATTTCATTTCACCTGTATGCGTTCTTTCATGTACCTTTAACTTCGTGCTATCTGCAAATTTCTGCTCACATTCTGAACATGAATATGGTTTTTCACCTGTATGAGTTCTAATGTGTACTTTTAAGCTGTATTTGTTGATGAAAACTTTTCCACAGCTGGTACAGTGTGACTGCACAGCTGTATGTATCCGCATGTGGTCCTGTAATGATTTATGAGAAACAAATGCTTTTTCACATGTGCTGCACTGGTATGCCTTTTCTCCATTGTGTGTATGCATATGTGCTTGTAAATTAACACTTGTTTTACATTTTGTCTGACACAATTTACAAATGTATGGCAACTCTCCATGTGTGACCATATGCTTAATTAGCTGCCATTTCTGCTTGAATAATTTTCCACATGTTTCACAAATATATAAGTTTTGTGGGCTACTAGAAGTTAGTGCTATATTTGTCAATTTGGTAGTTTCATTGCAATTATTTTCTATTAATAAAACACCACTCGTGTCAACAATGTACATATTTGGTTCATAGCCACCTGTCTGTTCGTTACTGTCATTAAAATTATGGTCTACAGATTTGCCTTGGTATTCCTGAACAGTACTTGGCTGTCCGTTCTTCAATTTCTCTTTGTAAGACATTTCAGATCTTCTTTCTGTAATAGCACAAATTTAATGATTTGGTAAAAATATAAATTTAAAATCAGAAGTCTTCGAGCAGTAATTTTATTGATTATTCTAATATGATGTATTTCATTGGCTATACAAACAGTTGCTTATTTATGTTATTTGTGTTTGTTTGCGTATAGTGGTGGCCACTCCACAGGCACTTGTTTCATTCAAAAAATATATGACCCCTCCTCTTCCTTACTTCAAGGTAAACATCTGCCCTTTTCCCCTTCCCCACTTCGCCTCAATATTTTTCACTTATTTGTGATCCTTTCGCTGACCCAATTATATCGTTACACTCCCGAGATATTTCTCTTTTCGACTGCCACATTTAAATATATCTACCGGGTCCCCCTCAGACGAATTGGACAAGAATATTCAGCGAAGGTAACTTGTTTTATTTTTAAGTCATTGAAACGGATACAGCGCAAACCGGAAGTGGCTGTATCCGTTTCAATGACTTAAAAATAAAACAAGCTACCTTCCCTGAATATTCTTGTCCAATTCATCTGAGGGGGACCCGGTAGATATATTTAAATGTGGCAGTCGAAAAGAGAAATATCTCGGGGGTATAACGATATAATTGGGTCAGCGAAAGGATCACAAATAAGTGAAAAATATTGAGGTGAAGTGGGGAAGGGGAAAGGGGCAGATGTTTACCTTGAAGTAAGGAAGAGGAGGGGGCATATATTTTTTGAATGAAACAAGTACCTGTGGGCCACTCACAGTTTTTTGTGGGGTTCATGTTGCGCATCTTTTTAGTTGTCAGTATTGTTTGTTTTCGTTTTGTTTGTTTTGTTTTGTTTTGTTTGTTTGTTTGTTTTTTTGTTTGTTTGTTTGTCTTCGTCCTGTGTCTTGTGTACCCAATGTTGCTAGTTCATCTGGATTGTCTATTCTTGATCATGGCAATTTTGACCCTTCGGCTTTCTCTGACGTTTATTTTTTCACTATGTATTCTAATCAGCAGTTGATTAATCAGTCTAATGAAGGATCTTTGAATAACTGAGGGTTGAACAACTGTACTAGTGAAAACTGCCAAGGTTATGAAATGTTCAGTAATGAAAGTATCGTGACGAAATACCAACCCATAACAGAGATTTTACCTATACATTATCAACATACAATGTAGTTAGAATGAAGACAGTTTATCAGCAGTGCTTATTCAACCCTGATCATCAACGATGGAGAAGAGCAAAATCAGAATATTAAAACATTATGACCGCCAAACTACAGCAATTAAAGATCAAAGAGTTTTTTGTTGACTGTGCATCTTCATGACCAGAGTTTTTGTACTAGTAATGTAATCTACTGTGATAGTGTTCCCCTTTAGCACCTCCTATGTCTCCTATGTCTCCTATGCATGATGGTAAATGTGTTTGATGCCACTTTCAAATATATTTCAGTTATATCGTAGCGGTCAGTTTTATTGGTGGATGAAACTGAAGAAAGCCACATACCTGACACAAGTCACTGACAAACTTTATCACATAATGTTGAATCGAGAACACCTCTCCATGAGCGGGATTCGAACTTGTAACATCAGTTGTGATAGGCACTGATTGCAAAGGTATTTGTAAATCCTACTATCATATGATCACCACCATGACGTTCCCATAAAAAAATGGAAAACCTCAAAATTAATATGGATTTACATGAAAACTAAGCAATTTCACATGGTTTGGAAAAGACATGTACAGCAAATACAAGGCAAGTTTTCTTAGCAATTTTTATACGGAGCATATTTAAAAATACACAACTATGTGCTGCAACCCTTTAAAATCGTACTCAAAGTAGAACATAATGTATATTAATCTCGTTGAGATTATACGCTATAAGAACTTTTCTGCTCTGTATCCAGGTCATTCCACTCATTTTCAAGTAGGGGGTGATAATCCTAAAGTAAGAGAGTCAGTGAGTGATTGTTGTTTAGCGCTAATTCAGCAATTTTTCAGCTATATCATGGCGAGAACAAGTTAGTTTCCAATGAGATGATGATGAGGTACGCTTTGACTAGACCAACACACTGAGTTGGATTTTTATAGTGCTAGCTCACTGAAACAACAATCCGGGGTAGACATTTCACTCTACTCAGACACATTATTCTGATTCCGAGCCAATCAGTCTCTGTTCTTTCTCCTTAATGCTGTGTGTTTAGCGGAGAAGCAACAAATACCAATTGTATAGGGCCCGGGTGGCTCAATGAGTTAGGTACATTTAGTTCGATTACCTAACAACTCATACAAGTCTATCACCAATACGGCGTGGGTTCGGTGGTTCTCTCCTGGTACTCCTGCTTCTTCCACCACTAAAATTGGTCGCCATGATATAGCTGAAATATTGCTGAAAGTGGCGTTATACGCCAAAACTCAAAGACAAACTCACCTAATTTTAGTCTTTGGTTTGACAGACCGGGGTCGAACCCACGATATAAGATAAAAAAAAACTTTATTTTAATTATGTTTGTGTAACAATAAACCCAAGCTCTCCTGAGCTTTTTACCGAATATACATAGCAGCACAAGACACATACAAATATTAAAATATACAGTTGGCAAATGCAACATTAAAAGCACAAAGATAAAGGACATACTAAACATGCTGAGGCCATATCAAGCAAACATAAAAATAACTATAAGCAGCATTAAAACTTAGAAAAAGCACTAGAAATAAGACAGAATGCTAAATAGATTATTTGCGTGCAGAAGAATGACATACTGAGCCATTCCAGGGCTGAATCAAACTTTTAAAGTGAAAATAATTTTTTGGGGAATTTTGCATGATTTTACTAAAATAATTAGAATATTTTTAGAAAAATTTTATTTCACGATCTACTGCACTCGAGTAGGACAGGGATTTTTCTTTGCCTTCCACAGCGTCCGGTAAAAGGACCCTTTGCTCAATGAAAAAAATTCTAAAATCATGCTCCCAAAAATGTTATTCGTACCCCTTATAATCTTATTTTTATTCTCAAATTAAGCAATTTGGCAGTGCCAGTCTCATTTTGTCTTTTTACAAAGAAAAAAATCTATAAATAATGTCTTACAATATATGTTGCCATAAAATGCAATATATCAGTTTTACAAAGGAAGGTAGAGACAGTTTTAACATAGATCTCCCCTTGCGTTACCATGAAAAAAATCATTGGCCATTTTAATAACGTTCTAATTTTTATCCGAGAAGCTTAGAGTACTCTATTTTCATTGGTCACAATTTTCCGTCTAACACTTTTTTCGGTTACGTTTTTTATCCGGTTTAAAATTTTGCAGCGGCCTAGGACTACACAGTTTATGTTGTAACAATATTGTTATAAGATATAAAATACACGAAGAATTTTTTTTAATTTATTTAAATCTAGTCTTATTTCTCATTAGTGATATGGTTTATCATCTTGGGGTAGAACAAATTCGCAAATACGAATAAAGATCCGTTATGTATCTACTTCCGCTTGATCGCCAGCGCGGAAACAAGCTTGCGCATGTCGAATATCGAATTCCTGGCGACAAGGGAAGCCAAAACAACTTGTAAACAACTTTATTGGATTTTTTAAGTAACCTGAAATATAACGCCATGTGATTTGAAAATATTTCACGTCAGAACAATATGAATTACGGGTAAATATCAGCACATCGTAAACGTATTCTATTAAAAAAGTTATCTACCACACAAAATGCTACAATTTGATAAAAAGATTGACAAGCACTTGCCTGTTCACACACCATCGTGTTTTGATATAAGTTTTGACTACAATGACTGAGTCTTTGAAGAGAGAATGTCTACAGTAAGAGTTTTTTTTCAACTGCATTTATAGTTTTCTATCCAAAACCCTAATATATTATAATTTATATATCGCTTCACCAATCATTTTTCTATTCATTCATAACCATCTTACCCTCAGAGAGTGGTGTTATACTCGATTACAGCACGTTTTTTCCTTACACCCGATGATTTGGTCATTTCACTGCCATTTTTTTAACGTGATCTCGCGATACTAACTGAAAGATGACAGCAATGCATTGCATGATAGGAGATACTAAATGCAGTGCGCCAAATTAGCATGCGTAAACAAACTTACAAGACGATATAAAGCGTATTCTGCAGGACAAACAGTTCCATCTACAGCTCAAATCAGAGCAGAAGAAAATAATACAAAATATGTTGGATAGAAAAGATTCATTTGGCAGTGTTATCCGCGGGCTTCGGAAAGAGCATGTCTTACGTTTCCCCCTATTTTGGACAAGGTCAGATCATATATGCAAATCATCTCCCATGATACATTGCGGTAATAGTAGTTCTCTCGAAGTCACGTGACAAATATTTCAAAATGTCAGTGTTCAAAATGACGAAATCATATGGTCTGGGGAAATTGTGCTGTAATACGATATTTTCTAGTCATTTCCATTCCGGCAGAAA
Organism: Gigantidas platifrons; assembly: GCA_002080005.1. Lineage (NCBI taxonomy): Eukaryota > Metazoa > Mollusca > Bivalvia > Mytilida > Modiolidae > Gigantidas > Gigantidas platifrons. The sequence goes on along the minus strand of MJUT01042648.1, from coordinate 392,000 downwards.
CTCCGGTTTTTTCGTTTATTGATCACGTGATTTGACGTAAACTGCAGGCATCATTACTTCTGGTTTGGGTAGCAACGCCTGACGGGAATGTAAATACAACGTCATGCACGTCATTTACGGTAAAAATGGAAAGGCACAAGCTTTCCATGGACTGGTGCTGTGTTCCTCAGTGTAAATCTGAAGGAAGGAAGCATGGGAAGTATGCATACTATAGCATTGTCTTTTTTGTACAGCTTGAGGCGATCATCATTCCAATCAAACTTTTTTAATAAATATATAAGTATATCACACTGTTCAATATTAGGCAACAATTTTAAATCCAACGACCATATCGGCACTTGTCCGATCTCACACACAACATGTGTTACACCGTTCTCCGTTATTGTTCTCCTGTTTATTTGTGAAAGTTCGTAGTCATTTGTTGACGTTATTTTCTCTAGATCTAATTCTTGGGCAAGTTCACATAACTTGACTAATTCATGTTTTCTATACAAATGACATGTTATGCCTCTATGCTGTAAATGGAACCTGCCATTGGAATAAATCTACTTGAATATCATGATAATAATGATAAACGTAATCTGCTGACAAACCGGAAGTTTAGATGCCTGTTGTTTGGTTGCTACGATACGCCAATCGTACCTCCAATTTGAAAACCGTTTTAACCAGAAAATACCGTATTGAGTGTAACACCAATTTCTGAGGGTAAGATGGTTATGAATTAATAGAAAAATGATTGGTGAAGCGATTTATATAAGGGTTTTGGATAGAAAATAAAATCTGATAGTCACAAAACGTGGAAATGTGCCTCTCTCGAATGTGAGAGGAAAATCCGCTGTTTTGTTTATGGCAAGCGCTCTGACGTTCAACGACAACAACAAGTTCTAAATAGTCGTCGAACGGCAGAGGAATCTCGGACTACTATCAATGAGGAGCTCAACTATTCATGTAGCAATACTATTTCAATGACGACTCCACTTCAAATATGTTTTTTTGTATAAAGATATATCATTTACCTCCTGTACGTCTTATCCTTTATTATATCCTGCTCTTGATCATTCAGTGTACAGCAATGAGCAAGCAAGCAAGGGGGAGATAATAAATATTTTATTTTTTGCCTTATTCCCAACATTTCATGCACTTACAATGATTTACACATAATTCTGCCTTGCAATCAAGAGTTTAAAAGGTTGAGTATGAAACATTTGATATGCATCTTCATTTACATTGTATAGATACCTCCAAAACGAAAGGAATGAAGTGAACCACATGAGTGGTGTAATACTAATGGTTAGCGTGCTCATCTTGAGTGCAATATATCATGGGTTTTAAGCCCTGTTTGGGTCAAACCAAAGACTACAATTGGTGTTTGTTGCTTCTTTGCTAAGCATGCAGCTTAAGGAGAAAGAGTGGTTGGCTCGGAATCAGAATAATGTGTCTGACTGTTGTTACAGTGAGCTAGCACTATAAAAATCCAACAAAGCATGTAGGTCGGTATGGAACGAGGTAATACAAATTTTCTTCTTTTTCCTAGTTTCTTGTACGGACATTGACTCCACTATATTATCATTTCCTGATGTAAACAACTATTGAATGAGTGTGCATTTAAAGAACGAAATCATATTTTGAGTACATTGTAGTATAAAATGTAATGTATGTTTTAACTTAAGTGTCACTTTTGTTGGCACAATTAATTCTTGTTCATTGCTACATCCAATATATGCAATTAAATTAATTTCTAGAAACAAGTGTGTGTGTTATATATTGAAAATATAAATAGAAAGAAATAAAAAAAATTACAAATGTTTTGTTCGCAATTAGAAAAAACTAGTTATTTTGATTTACAAAAAATTATTTGTAAAACATGACAAATTGTCAATGTTTATTATGTTGATAAACATTTAGGTTCCAAGTTGATATTACATGTACTTTTAAGCAAATGAAGGTGAAATATGGGTCAGGTCATGTGAAATCTTCAAAACAACAGGAAAGTTGATTGTTTTGAAAGCAGTGTACAAATAATGACATGAACTAAGAAATAAGGTATTATATGATTATACTTATAGATTAAATGATTGAACGATGCATTATTTATGTTCAGAGAAAAATAAAACAAAAACAATTGTTGCATATACATGTACATCCTACAAAGGATATTGTGATTAAAATTTTGCAGAATGATTATTTTATTTCCATTAAGCAATAAAAATAAATACAATATGACTAATACAGATTTCATTATCAAAAATTATTTTTGATAATCAACATAATAAAAATCAGGAATAGTTCTACTGTTTATTTTATAGAATTTCATGTTGTTTATAACTCCATGAATGTTTGAAAAGAAAAAAAAAGATTATCATTTGGGACTTGCAAAGATTCACATGGAAAAAATATGTACTGTGATTTTGAAGTCACGACATTGATTTGTTTTTCTACATGTGAAATGTTAGATTTATTTCACTAAGAAATTCTGTTCTAACAGCCATCATTTGTAATGTTAACCTGTAATATTTAAAACTGAAAAAATATTAGTTAAACAGCCGCTTTCATATTTAAATTCAATATTTTGGCCTGTATCTGTTTTATTTTAAAAAAAAATAGCCCATGCTTTCAAATGTCTGCTAGACAGGAGAATATTTCACATATTTTTATTGACCATATTATTGTTGTCCTATTTTCCTCCATTTTATTATACTAATAACTAAAATTTGGTTTGAGCTAATTACCACAGTCACAAAATGAAATTTGAAATTTTAACAAATAAAAGATTTATTATTCCATTTTATGCTCCATAATTTCGGAACATTATTGGACACCATATTTACATAGAATTCCTTCAAAATTATTATGAATAAGATTTCTTGTGCATGTAGACAATGTATTTTCTACTAAGTAACATGTAAGATAATAGATTATTGAATGTTGATATTTTGTTTGCCAAGAATCACAATAAATATGTCATAATCATAAAGATTTATGATTAACACCATGAATTTAAAATACATCATTACATGTACATTTGTACCTTGAAATGAAAACTACATTTAATAGTACATATGGGTTTAACTTCATTAATTGTTAAAATTGATTCTGGCTAATATGAATTTGAATAATTAATGACAATTGTTAAGAGGTTGTAATATGAATTCAAAAGGAGTTCTGTATTGTTTTCCATTGTCAATAATCAGGAAATATTTAAAAGATGATGACAGTAACACACACAATAGTTAGGTTACTTATATTATAAATACAAGGAAAAAGTATGTTATTGAAAACTTATGAGGGTGAATTTTGATGAAAACAAGTGAAGTGTACATGTATAAAGTAATTGTTTTTCTATTAACTGTAAACTCTAGGAATAAAAGTAAAATATTCAGTTGTCTGTCATTTGATGGAGCCACATCTATTATTTATTGTTTCCAATTCCAATATTGAAAATATTTAAGATTTTTATTTTTGGAAGTATTTTTTAAAGTTTAAGATTTTTATTTTTGCAAGGATGTTTCGTGTTTATTATACTGAAATATATACATGTAATTGTCGATTTTTATTCTGTATATATGTATTTTATAGTGTCTCATAAGTCAGATTTTGGCTGGATATTGATTGATTGATTTGTATATTTTATATACTGAATTTTTATGGCAGTCAATATGTGACACTTACAAATGTACATATAAAGCAAATTTATTATTTAACTTGTCCGTAATAAGTACATTTACAGTGAAGTCTGTCTAAACAGAATCCTGAATAAAACAAAATCATGTATGAAACAACTATAAATAAAGACCCAATGTAGGACATCTCTGTTAATTTAGACTTGTACATACTGAACACCTGTCTATTCCAAACACAAAGTTGGTGCCAAGGAGGTTAAGACAGGTTGCACTGTATATCTTAGTCAAACATTAGGAATATATTTTTATTGGACGTACAATGTGATGCAGATTTTACTTTACTTACATATACACAAGTCACAAGCACATATTGCCAGTATTTTAATATTGTAAAAAAAGAGTTTATTATATAAAAACTGCCTTACAATATAAATAATAATGTTGTTATTTGAATATTTGCTGATGTCAATTGGTAGATTTACTTTCACAGATATCCACATCGTCTCGGTTAATACATTGATCAACAAAAACACCACTTGTTAAATTTTACTCATAGAATGCATGTACCATGTGTTGAAAGGTAGTTTATTATGAGATTTCAGTACTGTACTTGCCTGCTAAAATTCTAACATGATCTGCTTCAGATGTTGAAAAAATTATTATGTTTTATATATATTTTTTCTTCCTATTTTATTTTTCAGGCTGTTGAATTTTAAGGCTCAAAGTGGAAAGCCTGCAATATTTTGGTCAAATGGTAAGATAACTTAATGATGTTACTCAGGTTAAATTATGAAAAAGTCAAAAGTTTATATTAAAAAAAAAACAAATAAAAACTAAACAAAGCAAATCTGTGTGCTAGATTCTTGTAATGTGTATGTAAAATTCTGCATATAAATATGATAAGTAAATTTGTATTCTCAAATGCTTTTGAACAAAACAAATTATTGTGTCAACTTTCATTTTGAAGTCCACAAATTTCTTGTCATTCTATTGTATTTTTGTTACTATTTTTATTATATAAAAAAAAAGGTTGCATTTTAATCTGCTTCCTTTATTATATAAAAAAAAAGGTTGTATTTTAATCTGCTTCCTTTTAAAGCATGCAAAGCCGTAAACCAAATACTGTGTATCTTAAATCTATTAATACTCATTACCGTTATTGTTTTTTTCAGAAAAGACAAAGAAACAAGACAGGAAGGTAATGATAAGTTATTATTTTTGTATGAAAATAATTATGTGAAACAATTATTTAAAACTAAGAATTTCAGAGGTGATTGTTATTATCCAACTTCAATAAGATTATTAAAAAAAAGAAGTGTTTGTATAATCTGAATCTAAGCAATAAAAAAAATAAAACCATTTGTAATCATGTAAGACTTGTGACTAGAATCTAGAAAGAACATTTTATTTCATGTGAAATGATTTGTTTCAAGAGTTATCTCCCTTTTGGTAAAATTTTCACTGTTTTGTCTCAAAAAGAAGTATACTGTATCTATGAAATACCAGTTGTATAAATATTGTGATATTTCAATATTTTGATTGAGGTTCTAGATTATTTAGTTTGGTTTGGTTTTATGGTGTTTAATGCCACTTTCAACAAAACTGAAATTATCATTATTATCTAACTCAGAAAACCCTGTAGTTCACACATACAGCTATCTATATAATAAACGTTTTAATTTTTCATAAAAGATATGTATGTAATAATGATAATCTGCAAATCTTTATATATATCTTATAGTTTAGCTACAAAAACAGAGACCAGAGATTTAATCTTAGACAGTATCCTACTGATTTACGAACTGATGCAGACAACCTCTTGCAGCCAGCAGAAGAGCCTGTAGAGGAAAAACCAAAGAAACCAGCAAAAAATTTTATCAAAAGAAACAGAGAACAGCTTGTAAAGAAAAATAAAAATAAAGAAAACGACCAAACGGTTACTCTTACACAAGAGCAATTGAATGCAATCTTAGCCTCTGTTGGAAAGGTGGCCTCAGGAAAGGAAGATGCTTTACGTATATCAATTGGTATGTTTATTTCATAAATGGTCTAAATATAAAACATTATCACTAGCCACAACAGACATGAACTACTACTCTTACAGTCCTCATCAATGAACACTGGTCCTCCGACCCAAGTCCAGTAATACTTTGTTCGGAACAGTAAATCTTTCAGTTTTTATTTAGATATATAAAATAAATTGATTTTGACCAATAAATTCAATTTTCATTTCGAGGACTGCTGTCTGATACACATTAGTTTAGCAAAGTGTAAACATTGGTGTGGATTTATTAGAGTATCCTTATTGTGTTAAGATTTACTTTTCCAAATATTTGCTTGGATGTCCTTATATGGTATTATCAGTTAGAATTTAGAACTTGCTGTCACTGTTAAAGAGATAACTTGTATTTATATGCATATTTTTTTTATGTCGTTCGTGCTGTTTAGATTAAATTTATAAAATTAAAAATGGGCAGGTTTATTTGTTAAAAAATTAATTAATGATTAGCTTAAATTTGAATCTATTTCTTTGATATAAATTAATATGAAGAAATAAGTTTAAAAGAAGTGATTAAAGTAAAAATCACATACAGAATTATGGTTATTCTACTCTCAATGTCTGGTGGATCGTGGTTTTTTTTTTTGCCATTTTATTTGTCTCATTGCACTTTCTGATCATTCTCCCACTTGTAGCTAATTTTCAAATGTGATATGCTAATTTCAGATGGAGATAAGCACGAAATAACAGTAGAATCCCCTGGAAGAGATGGAGATCATAAAAGAGGCAGACGACATCGAGAAAAAAATAAAAAGGAAGAAGAACAAAGCATATTTTCTTTGGTAGATGACAATAAAGGCTCAAGGTAAAATATAGGTCAAATGTTTTTCATTGTCAGTGTCTTTGTTTGACACCATTTAATTATTTACACAGATATTGGTAAATATTTCTTATTGCAAGACAGCATGTCAAATGTTCGATGTGAGGCGTAATGTTGACTGACAAATTTGCATGTCTGTCATTCATCCCTGAAACTGGTAAACCAACTGTCTTTGTTGTTGTCATAATATTTTAAAGTTGATAAATTGAAAACTACTGTTAAAATTGGTATTTGTTGCTTCTCCGCTAAGAACACAGCATTAAGGAGAAAGAGCAAAGACTGGTTGGCTCGGAATCAGACTAATATATCCAAGTGGAACGACATGTCTACCCGCGGACTGTTGTTTCAGTGAGCTAGCACTATAAAAATGCAACTAAGTGTGTTGGTTTATTACAACACAAACATCATCTCATCGAATGAACTTGTTCTTGCCATGATATACCTGAAAAATTGCTCATTTGCCATTAAACAACCACTCACTCACTCACTCCAATAATTAAATGCTATCCTTTACTTAAAACTGTTTCTAATTGTAAAATGCAAATATCTGTGCTGTTAATTACACCTATATATAATATACATGTACATCAAATAAAGAAAAAAATGAAAATTTTAATACAAATCCTGCAGAATAGGTTTTCAACTTCAATACTTTGTAACCGCATCGGTGGCGAAATGGTTATCATGCTCATCTCGAGTGCAGTATATTGTGGGTTCGAGCCCCATTCAGATCAAATCAAAGACTATAAAATTGGTATTTGTTGCTTCTCCACTAAGAACGCAGCATTAAGGAGAAAGAACAAAGACTGGTTGGCTAGGAATCAGACTAACATGTCTACCCGCAGACTGTTGTTTCAGTGAGCTAGCAGTCTAAAAATCCAACTCAGCGTGTTGCTCTAGAACAAAGCGGACCTCATCATCATCTCATTGAAAATTAACTTGTTCTCGCCATAATATAGCTGAAAAATTGCTGATTTGGCGTTAAACAACAATCACTCACTCATTCAATACTTTGTTAACCAATGGTTTAAAATGTATATATGTTCAATTGTCCTTTCTGAATTACATAGATATGAAGAAGAAAAATCAAGAAGGCATGATAGATCTGATTCTGGTGATAGATATAGAAATAGAAATCATTCAGGTGATAGAGGTCACCATAGGAAACATTCAGGTGATGGAGATCACCATAGAAAGCATTCAGGTGATCGAGATTATAGAAATCACTCAAATGAAAGGTATAGAGAACATTCAAGTGATAGATATCGAAAACATTCAAGTGATCGTTATCGTAGAGATTCTCGAGAAAGGGTAAGGAGGCATACTCCTGAACGTAGTCGAGAAAGATATAGGACTCCATCACGTGAAAGACGCAGACATTCACCTGAAAGTAGATCTCGTGAAAGACGTAGATATTCTCCGGAAGACAGATCTCATGAAAGGCATAGACATTCTAGAACACCAGAGGATAGATACAGAAGAGATTCTCCGTCAGAAGGGAGATATAGAAAAAACACTCCAGAAAGAGACGAAAAGAAGGTTGAAAAACCAAAGGTAGAAAATAATCCTCCATCACCGAGGGAAATAGCAGGAATACCAGTGTCATTACCTTGGAAACATATGACAAAAGCTGAAAGGAGGAGGTTAATGATAGCAAGGGAAAAAGTAATGGCAGAAGAAACCAGGTAAAACAAGTATAATAGAGGAGATTCATCAAATTCATAATTTTCATTCATTTAAACACAAATTTTGTTTTCTTGAATATTTTTTATTTAATGATTAGACAAAAAATGTAATTTTTAATAATGTACTGTATTTGACTGTTTGGAATTTCATTTTAGATATCATTTTCATCATTCAGTGATTGTCTCCTCTGTATCCACTTGTTGCACACGTTCCTGACGCTATAGTTTGAACCCATATTGATCTTTCATCTGTTGTAAACTAATATTCTAATTTTTTATTTTTGTTTTGAGAAGTGCTTGGTGTTTATTTAAAATTATGATTTAAAGTTAATACTTGTTGTTTATTTGACACAGCATGCTTTTACCTAGATAACATAACACTGAACTGTGGTAATTTTCAATCAGGAAAAAGTCCGAAAGAAATAATTTGAGATTATAAATATAGCCAAAACAACTACAAGATAAATATGAACTAAAAAAATCCTTTTGACTTCGTTGGAATTAGTTTTTATGTCAGCTCAAGGAAAAATTCTAGATAGGGAGTAGTCTTATTTATTTACCAACACATACATTGTACATTGTATAGGAATTGATTTTAGTCATGATTTTATGGATTTTTGTTTTCAGTTCATATCATACAAATGAACAGATATTCATGCAAAGTCTCTTCCCCCCCAAACCGTAAGCTTTTGAGTGCATTGTTAGATTTACAGTTGTTATTCCCATTTAAGGGATTTAGACAAGAGACAAACCAATTATAGAAACTTTGATTTCAATGGACATTTAGTGTCTATCACCACTAAACTTTGATTCCCAAATGTGGCAAGGTATATTTGTACTTGTACTTGTGTGATAAAGTTTGTCAATGACTTGTGGCAGGACTTTGATTTCTCCAGGTCATTGGGTTACCTCCCAGCATAACAGAACTATTGTTTAGAGTGGGATAAAGCACCCATTATCTAATCTAATGAAGTTTTAATTTTGTACATGTAATTTAAAATCTGTCTGCATTTTGTTAGGAGATTATTTCTATAGTACATGTATTACGTTATATTTTGACTTTTGCCATTTCTATTTAAAAGTCAAACCTTAGTTGCATTGTATCTCAAACTTTGTTTAAGTCATTACCTTGGATAACTAAAAGATTTAGTCCATTGACAGTAGTATATTTACTCTGGATAACTCAATATTACTTGGCCAATTCAAAGTAAAATCTCGTTCCATAGACTTTCATACAACAATGTTCTGACTTTTTAACAATTTAACAAACTGCATCTCTAAGTATTGATCAGCTGCTGAGTTTTAATTTAATGGAAAATATCGGTGTGTTTTTGTTTTTTGCTTTTTTGTACCTAATAATTTTCATCCTTTTTATGTTATTGTGTAAAACATCTTTTTTTTTTTAACAACCAGTGCTTATCATGATAGAAGTACAATCAGATATTTATTAAAAGCTTATATTACGTAGGGTTAACATTTTTGAAGGGCTTGTTCACAATATTGTTGAACAGGTATCTTCCTAGAGTGGAAAGTACATGTATAGTCACTTTATTTAAATAGGAAAACCACTGTTTTGAATTTTATAGTTTATTTAATTTTTGTGTGGTAATTTTATTGTAAAAGATTGATTTTAAGTTGTATTCTGAAAATATTATGTGAACAGTATAATGTATTCTATTCAAAGATGTTAGGCCATCTAAAATTAATCTTCTGGTTCTCAGACAATTGATTTTTGAAAAATGGCAAGGTAGGTAGGGAGTTTAGTTTTGTAGTTTATAGCTTTAGCAAAAACGGCAAGGGATTTCCAGTGTTGGAGTTTATTTCGGTCAAAACATATTTAGTTCTAAACCAATTGGATTTTTTCCTTCCAAGCCCCGAATTCCCTCCATTTCTCCGGTAAAGACAGTGACACGTTTACATAATTCTTCCACTGAATCGCCCGAGTCGGTCACAAGCAGAATTGTCCAAGGAACCACTTGTTTTGAATCAATATGCACCGAAAGACTGACGAGAATCACCGTCATGCTTTCTAGTTTTACTTTCGTTTTTGTTTGATCAATCTGGGTTTGGGAGACGCTTGAAAAGTACGTATTGGCGCCAAATTTCAAAGTTTATTTTCGGAGAAAAAAAAAAAAAAAAAAATCCGGGACGGCAGCGATTTTTTTCTGGAAAGCAAATAAATACGTTTCGTCGGTGGGATTTTGAGGGGGCGGCGGTGTCTGAGAACCAGAAGATTAATTTTAGATGGCCATATGTATACTTACCTCAAATAAGTAATTGTAAAATAACTCTAAATGCAATCACAAATACTTTAAATTCTTCTTAGGACCAATAGTTTATATTGATGAGCAATAAGTAATTTTTGAGACAACTTTGCTTAATCGCAAATGTTCTGGATGATATTCTTGATATTTACACATTCAAATAAATTATGATTTTTTCTTTCACAATAGGAAAGAGGAAGAAGAGCAGAGACGAAATATTCAGGATTTAGAAACAAAATTACATAAAAATTTCAAAAAAGAAGATTATCGTCGTAATGACTATCATCATCGACGCGATGACGATAGAATTTCTGACTCTGACAGAGGATCTAGTTTGAAGACAGCCAGTTTGCCTCCTTCTGTCTCGTCAACTGGAAAGCTGAGTTTAGGAGAAATGAAACGAAGACAGTGGGAAAAAGAGAGAGGTAACTGAAGGATGAATAAAAGTTTCTCATTCATATACAAAGAAAACTAAAAATGTATTGTAAAAAAATAATTGAGATATTCCAAATAATATTTTATATTTTGGAACTGTTTTGATGGTGTGGTAATTCTAGTTTTTCTTGTTATTATAAACAGTACAGCTATAGAATATTAATATAATGGCTTTCAGACCAAAATTGAATTCATAACATAAAATAGTTGGAATTTTATCAGATCTTTAAAAAAAAAATTCTTTTATAATTAAAATTCACATTATAATTTTGCATGACCTGTTTCATATTTTCTTTCATTGGAAATTGCTTCAATTCATAACTTACTTTATTGTTTAAATTTTCAGCCGACTCATCGACAACTGGAGATTTTCAGCCTTGGGGTAAGCCAGGTGCTGGGGCACCTATTCGTACGAGATCTGGAAATGTTGCGGCTGACTACAGCAGAAGAAAGGTTTCTAGAATAGTTTCTTCCAGAAAAATGTTTTTAATGTTTTGATGGGGATTATGGCATAATTATAATGGCTTCTAAATGGATGAAATAATTTGGTTATTTCAATTTTACGTAACGGTTATTGTAAATTAAAGAAATAGTTTTCAAAGTAGATGAATGGGAGAATTTAGTTCATGGGTAATTATTAATTGAAGTGGGTTTATAAGCTTATAGGGTGATGTTTATATATTTTGTATTATGTACCTTCTCTTTTGTATACATTTGTAATAATGACCCAAACCTATAATTGGTAAAGTTTTATAAATAATATAAGTCTTGAAATGTTACGATGACTACAGCAAAAGAAAGATTTCTAGAATAATTTAAATCTTCCATTGGAAAACATTTCAAGAATTTACCTTGAAAGCAAGTTTTGTCACTTCAGATTTTTTTTCTTTTTATTTATCTTATAGCTATCAAATATTTATCCTTCAGAAAAAGATAATACTGATTTAGTGGTATTTTTTCTGATAATTATATGAATAACAACATTAAAACTGTCCTTTCAGGGTGCTGTTCTTTAAAAATATACTGTTTATAAAGTGCCAAAATGTGTACAGAATCTTCCATTACACAATATTTTTAAAACATTTTTCTCCAGTCCTTGATAAAAAAAAAAAAAAAAAAGTGATAAAGCTTGAATAACCAAACAATTTTCTTGAATTAGCTGGAAAGAAATTGGTCTAATGCTTCAAATAAAATTTGGTAATGCCTGTTTTAGAAGAAAAAAAAACTGATGGGTTGTCCTGCATTTTATTTCCCCAAAACCAACCATATTAATTCCATTAGAATTCCTTACAGGTATATACACTGTGTTGATTCTTTAAGGAATTTGTTATTGACATCTCCATAAATCTTATTAAAGTAATTGTAAATAAGATTTTAATTTGATATTCATTTTTCATTGTGTAATCTGTATGCAATAAATTCAAATCCACATTCGTAGGAGATTGATTCACAAAACTTGATACTTTGATAAGTTAGCCAGTATAGATAGTGCTTGAATATATAGTGTTTGAACTAACATTTTTAGCTTATTTATAGGTAGATGGCATTGTTTTATATTCTAGTTTTAGCTTTAGTACAAGGAGACTCTTGATAATGAGGAAATCTTTGATATTATAAAGTTTAATTTGCATTGCTAGGTTTTTTCTAGAGGAACTTATAATTGTTGGAATGTTTAAAAAAAAAAAATGAAAACACTTAAATTTAAAATTTAGATTTAGAATTATTACCTTCAATTATAATACTAATGATATTGACATAGATTTTAAATTTAGCTAAACTTTTACAAATTTGATTACAGATGCCAATAATTTAGTATTTCACATTATCAAGAGTTTCTTTACTGACAGGTGCATTTCACGTTTAGAAATAGTTGAATCCAAAATTTAAAGCAAATTTATTCATTGTAAAAACCAATAAATCTGACCGTCATGATATAACTGAAATATTGTTGAAAGTGGTGAAAATAAGATTTTAATAATTGTTAAAGTATGATTGAAAATTATATCAGCATAAGATCTATTTCTGTGAAATGCACTTTGTCTTTGGTTAGTACAGGAGTTGGTTGTTGAATATTATCAAATATTTGCATGGTACCATTATTGAGAATGCAAACCATTTAATCTACATTTATTTGTTGTCTTGTTGCCTCCTTCATGTTTTATGTTGGTAGGATTAATCAAGTTTCACATGATTTTTGACACCCCACAAAGTCTGGAGTTTTGAGATTACATATTTGTATACATTTGTATTAATATGTGAAAGTTCACCATTAACTAATTAAGGCTCTTTAATTCTCCTTTTGCAATTCGGTTTCCTTCATGATTTTAACATTAGTCAAAAAATATATTACTTCTCTAGAAAAGTTTAGGAAAAAGGCATTAATCCAAATTTGGAAATACATGTACTCCTTTACTGGTAATAGAATATTAAGCAGAAATTTCTAGACAAGTATTTTGGTTGGCCTTTGGTTAACCTATAATGTGAAATTACAGAAGAACACCATTAAAAGATAATTAGAATACAATAAGAATCTATTTACATGGTACCATACAAATTACTATATTTTTTGGACTAGACATCCTTGTTGATTATGAGATCTACTTGAAGTATTCTTCATACAATGTAGTTTTCTTATTTTAAAGAAAAGTCTCACACCTTAGTCCAAAAAATATGGTATTATAATGATTTGTTTTCTCCCATATATGTCTCATCTTAACTTTGTATTATATTTTTTCCACAGGAATTATTATATCCCTTTATGAACCATCAGAACTAAGCACAGGTGATGGGGAAATGCAGATACACACAGAACCAGAAATTATTATATATTTTTTTGATAAATATAGGGTTGAATAATGCTTGATTTATTGGTTGTGGTTCAATTCCAGTATTAAGAAAAAACATTATATGGCTTGTCAAACTAATTTTTAAAGTATTTCAGTATGTTTGATACAAACATATTGAATCTTAAAAATCCCACCAATCTTCATATCACGATCAAAATGGCTACTTAAAAGTCTTACCACTATGTATGTATTTTACATGTGAAGATCATTAAAAATTGTTTCCTAAAAGTATTATAAGTGTATTTTGGATGTAATTAATTTTGAAAAAGGTTTTGTTTTTGAAATGTGAAAGTTTGTATTTTTTTTAAACATTGGAATTTCAGTTATATTTGTGCTACCAAAATAGTTATGTACATCAAAGTGTGGTTTTTCAAGTATTTAGATGCATGGAATTTTGTTTTCTAGAAATTTTTATTTGAAATTTGTGACAGGATTGCATGATTTATTTCCCTGGCATGATTCTTAAGTTTATAATTTGGGAATTAAAATATTTTTTTACACATAATAATGGTGCATTATTAATAACTAGAATATCTGTTGTGTTTATGTTGAAAAAAGTAGTACCCCCTTTCCTTAACCTCAGGTTTTTGTTGTTGAAAAATTTCCCTAAATTCAGAAAAGAATAGTACACCTTATTGTAAATATTAAATTAGAATCATATCATTCATCCTCAAATGTTTATTTCATGTTTTTTATACATATTTAGTAATATGCAAGCAGGTCATTAGATGCATAGATCGCCAGTATTTCATATCAAAATGATGAATGAAGCTCATGGCTCATTAATACTATTAAGTAATCAGAAAAAATGTTGTACATGCTAGTAAAGATAAAGAAGAAAAAGAAGGCATAATCTACAATGCAGGGGAAGGGTTGTTGTACCAAATATTTTATGGAAAAAGAGTTCCTTTGGTTATTTAAAAGTCAGAATAAAAGAAATAAAAACCTTTTTAAATCAAGGTTTTAAATCAATACATTTAAATAAATCTGCCAGTTTTACAGTCATTGTCCATGATTGTGTTGCAGATTTAAAGTTTGTTCTTTAAGAACATTATTTTATTAACCTCTAAAGCCTTAAATCTCTGCATATTATGAATAATTTCTTTCTTTCTGTAATATACATGACTTCCTTTCACTTGGTGCATAATGAATATAATAAGAAAAATACGCATCTATTTTTAGTAGTTTCTTGTTAATCTTGTTATTTATTATTTCCTTTGATTGCTGCTCCTATTTTATTTTTTTGTTTTAAGTTATCCTTTATATATAAAAACCTAGAAATTTCCTCTTTCACTTACATTTGAATTTGCAGTAGAATTAATTGTTTATATCTGATACAGTGATGACTTTGATGTTGTCACCAGTAAATTATAAGACAGGGAAGCTCTGGGTCAAGTTTTAGTATGCTTTCTTAATTAATATAGGCCATTCTGTTTATCTCTGAATCAGTAGAATGAAAGATGGACCTATACACATTTTTTAAGAATTTTTTTTTATAGTTATGTGTAAAAGATTGTTACAGTTTTGATATAATATGTTAAATTCATTTGAAATTGTTTTTTATGATGGAAAATAATTGTAAATATTTTCAACAGGGTCAAATCTAGTCTGCATACTTATTTGTTTTTAAATACAATAAAAATCATTTCAATAATTCTCCATTTCAGTTGTTGAAAAAAACTTGTAAATTTACTCATATGAAATTCAGTGCACATGTTTGATCACTAGGTCATGTTGACTGTAAATGGACTATTTAATTTAAATATTCTCACAAAAGTCAGTTATTTGATGAAATGTTTCTTGTCTAGATAATTTTTCTTTGGACAATGTTGAAAATTCCTGTTTCAGTTTCTAAGAAAAAGTCATTATGAACTTTTTTAATGCAAAAATGATTAAAACTAACATCAAATAAAAAAAAAATTATTATTATTATTATTATGAAAGTCATTGGCAATGTATTTGTGTGTAGATCAGGGTTTTTTGTCGTAATTTTTCACTTTCATTGAAAATTTTAAAACATATTAAAACAATAATATTGCATATAAAAAAATGAAATGCACTTTAATTTTAAGATGTATACATTAACGTTTTGTACATTTATAAATAACAAGTCATTAAATAAAATTTAATCATTAAAGACGATTTTTTTCAATGAAGAAGGGTTAGCCATTAAAGTTTTCATTGTGGGTATTCATCCTTTTTAAACATTGACACATTTCGTATTTACCCTCAATGGTTTTCATTTTTTTTTTCATATACATTTTGTACTTATTCCTGTTTTACTATCCCAAAGCTAGATTACGCCATGATTTAATTTCTCCAGATTTGACCCCCTGGTAAAGCTTCTGAAATTAGTTTTTAAAAACTACAAATTATCTGTAACATGTATATAATATAATGACCCCCTTTTTATTTTTAAGGAACTAAATTATATATTTTAATTTATTTGTTTTTTATTTTATTTATTTGGTTGTTTTTTTTGGTAAATTAACATGTATTTGTCCAAAAATAATAACATTTGTATTTTATTTAGTTTGGTCTTACTACTGATATAACTTATTTCGAAAGCTCAGTAAACGAAAATCAAAACAGAACTTGAGAATGTAATCTTTATATATATTTCATTCATTTATTGTTGAAATTGTTTCTCTTCCTCATATTATTTTTCTATACATGCATATGCAAATAGCTGTAAAATGATTCTAATGCTTCAACTTTTCAGGCAGAAATTCCTTAATTATTTTAATATTACTAATTAAGTAATTTTATTACTTTAGAACAGGTCTGTCCAGTCCGATTCCGATTTTCAACTCAGAAGGAAATGTCCAACAGCCAAATTCAAAAGTTCTTTTCTTTTATTGATTGTATATGCTAAATTTGTTTGGGCAAATTGTAGAAATGGGTTGTAGGGAATTAAAAAATTATTTTTTTTGAAAATATGCTCTTTGCTTAATATTGTAAATTGGCAATTTGTTTTAACTTGCATGCTTTATAAATGAAGAAAAAATTATTTTTGTAATACAGATTAAATATGGTAGCAAGAATAAGAGAAACTTTCAAGAATTTGTTAATATCATACAGCACAGGAAGTATTTCTGAATAAATCGAGAGAGAAAAAACACTGGTTATACTTCATTAAGAAAAAAAGGGGAGGTAATTTATGTTTTTCTTCCTTACAGATTTGCTCAAACAAAATTTAGCAGAATGTGTTCATGCCGAAAGTCAGAGCTCTACTGGGTAAAAGTGAATTGTTAGAATCATTGATAATCCGTCCATAATCATTATTGTTTTCTCTCTGATGTTCAGAAAAAATAGTGTTCATGTCTATTTGTCTATTAGTTCAGTCTTGTTAAGCTTTTTATTTGTTATGAAATATTTTAGCTTATATTATTAAAGCATTATTTAACTAAAAATGAATGTTTGATTTTTCATTTATCTACAAGTATGGGCTCTGACTTTCAACTTTTAGTTCGTAAATAATTGTTAGATTAGCATATCTTTTAAGTGAATGTTGTAAATTATATGTATGCTACAGGAAATATGGGTGATAACTTGGAAATCAGAGCTCATGCTTTAGATACTAGCAAAAAAGAATTTTATGAATCCCATATTTATTGTCGTCAGATACTAAGGACAATAAGAAAATTACATTATAACTAGTATACCCCTCATTTGTCAAGCAAAATATGATCAACAGAAAAATATTTTCCTTAGATGTTGATAGAGTGTTGCATTGATTTTGTAATTCGGGAAAGCAGATTATGCTGGTAAGCAAGATGGCAGTAAAACAAGGATTATTTATCAATATTTGTTCACTTCAAAATCTTGACCTCCTTTTTGTACTCATTTGGTTTAGGTTAAGTTGTTCAAGGTCTTGGTTTTCTATACTAAAATATATTCACACATGACATTACCCAACAATCACAATATCACAAATAAAATCATTGGCTCAAATTTATACATAGATTGGATAGTTATATACACACACAAAAACATATCACAGGTTATTTTAATGTTCAGTGAATGAATGGTCAGTGTTTTTACCAGAAATAATGGGACAAAAACAGAATCTCATTCTCAAAATCCAAAGAGATTTTCAAGTAAAGTAATGATACAAAGCAACAACAAACACAAAAATAAGAACAACACAAACTTCAACTAAACCATGAGTGAGACTAAGTGCTTTGGAAGAGTTCACATTTCCTAATGTTATATATGGCACCTGTCATGAAGTCCTAATTGCCAAATTATGGAAACGGTGATTGACATGGTTATATGAGAAACATGTCTGCAAATCGGATTAGATATGGAAATTTCACCATAGCTATGTTTTTAGCTCACCTGACCCAAAGGGTCATGAGAGCTTTTATCATCACTTTGCGTCCGTCGTCGTCCGCGTCTGTAAACTATTCATACTTTCTTCTTTTTCTTTGAAACCACTGAACTGATTTGGACCAAATTTGGCAGAAATGTTCATTTGGAGGTCCTCTACTAAATATATTATTTTGGTGCAGATCGGAAATCCAACATGGCCGCCAGGGCCAATAATGTGTTCTGATTGGTTGAAACTTTGAACATTTTCTTGTCAGAAACTACTCTGCCGATGGAATATTGTAACATTATAGAAATGATGACTGGATGGTCCTCTACTAAATTTGTTATTTTTGTGCCGATCGCATATCCAAGATGGCCGTCATGACTCGACTTAGTTTTAACATAGAACCCTATGGGAAAAATGTTTAAGAAAATTTTCATCTGAAAGCAGTAAGTCAATTTAAAGCAAACATGGCATGAATGGTCCTTAGGTGGTCAACTTTCAAAATAATGTCATGTGACCCCGACCTCCATCCAAGATGACCACCATCAACAAACATAGTTTTAACATAGGACCCTGTGGGAAAAATGTTTAAAAAAAAATTCCTCTGAAACCAGTAAGCCAATTTAAATCAAACATGGCATGAATGGTCCTTAGGTGGTAAACTTTTAAAACTATGTCCTGTGACTCCGACCTCCATCCAAGATGGCCACCATCAGTGAACTTAGTTTTAACAAAGGACACTATGGGAAAAATGTTTAATTTTTTTTCCCTCTGAAACCAGTTAGCCAATTTAAAGCAAACATGGCATGAATGGTACTTAAATGGTCAACTTTCAAAATTATATCCAATGACCCAGATCTCCATCCAAGATGGCCACCATCAGCGGACCATTGGACCGTATGGAAATTTCATTGAAAAACCTTCTTGTGAGAACTCAACAAAGTGAATATTTTGCATTTTATGAATGTTACTTGGATGGTTCTACACCTAATCTATTATTTTGGTGCAGATCGGAAATCCAACATGGCTGCCAGGCCAGGGTCAATAATGTGTTCTGATTGGTTGAAACTTTGAAGATCTTGTCAGAAACTCAGCCGATGGAATTGTAACATCATAGAAATGATGACTGGGTAGTCCTCTACCAAGTTTGTTATTTTTGTGTCAATTGGAAATCCAAGATGGCAGCTACTGGGTGACTTATTGCGCCCTATGGGAATTTCAATCAAAGACCTTGTGAGAAACTACTCAACAAATTGAATTTTTTCCATTATATGAATGTTCCTTAGATTGTCTTGTACCCTGAATATGGCTGCCAGGACCAAAAATGTTGTTCTGTTTGGCTGAGACTTTGAAGATCTTGTCAGAAAGGAATTGCAACATTGTAGGAATGATGACTTGGTGGTCCTCTACCAAGTTTCTTTTTTTTTCCGTTGTCGATTAGAAATTCAAGGTGACCTCCATTGACGGATGAAGTTTAACTTACCGGTAGGTCCTTTACCAGAATTGTAATTTTGGTGCTGATCGGTAATTAAACATGGCTGCCAGGGGTAGATAATGTTTTCTGATTCGTCAATCTTTAAAAATCTTCTGGTCAGAAACTACTGATTCAATTGAATTTATTTTCTGGTGTGAATGATCTATGGATGGTCCTCTACCTAAATTGTAAATTTGGTTCCGATTGGAAATTCAAGATGGCCGCCATAGACGAACAAAGTTTAACATAAAAGCCTACAAGACCCAATGGGAATTTGTACTGAGTTGTTCTTCTCAGAAAGTACCAAGCCAGTTGACTTGATTTGTTCTATGCTGCTCCTATCTGCAAACTGAAAGACTTGAAAAATATGCTTGTCGATAACCTTCCAGAATTAAAACTTAAGCAGTCTAATATACTTGCCATGGGAGATTTTAATTTTGACTTTAGGTTTTCAGAATTCAATAGTAAGCAAATTGTGTCTTAAATTGCAAGAAAATATGAATCTTTGTTAGACATCACGTTCCTAAGGATTTACCCTGCCAATTATTACCAGGTGAGCGATGACAGGCTCTCCAGAGCCTCTAGTTATGCCATTTATTATTTTTACCGTTCACAATATGGATTGCTGCTACCACTAAGAGACATAGTCAAAAAAACTAGACTCATGAGTGAAATGTTAAAACTTCTTAGAAACTACAAACTATGCATGAAATGATTTTGATTTAGTCTAGTTATACTGTAACCCCAAAATTGTTGTGGTCATATTATGTTATGGGTCTGTTAACATTGTCGTACATTCATAGACACAGTGGTTTCTGTACAATAACTTTAGTGCTAGTTTACCAATACCTCTGGATTTTTAACTCCAACATCTTTGACACAAATAAGAGTTGGGATTGATGTGGGGTATCATAGTTAAACTCGATTGAAGTAAAACTGGTACAAGAGGAAGCACTGGTCAACTTGCTATAGATGTATCATGCTGCACCTGACATGGCTCTTTTTTTCCCTATAAGAGTAAAACCTGTTCTGTAATCTTACAGAAGGAAATTAGACAATACAAATAATTTTATTATGTCTAATTTAATAAAACAAATTAACAAAAAATTACAATAACATCCATTGTGACTACTAATAACAAATAGGAGACAACATTACAATTTAAATGTTGGATCTTTTTTTAACTGGATTTTCCAATGGAGAAATTTGGTTATTAGATTGGTAATGTAAAATGGAGAAGTGATCAAACACCCAAATGTTAAAATTTTGTATAAGGTGTGTCTCTTAAACTACTGGAGTGACTGGACATACCTTAATTTAAATTAGGGTTACTTTATTTTCTACATAGTAATTGAAATTCTATGATTTCAAATATTGCCGCCAAGACTTGAAAAAATGAGTGATGCAAATATGGAGTTGAAGTTTTGGTACATGCTGTTTCTCAGAAACCAGCGTTCATACCCTGAAAAAACTTGACGATTACTTTACCTACTACAAGATATTAGGATTCAAATTCAGTTGAATAGTTTCATATACTTTTTGACATCTTACCAAATGAAAGGTCTCTTTACGAAATATGTCCCAACAGTCATGCATAGACAAATTGACAGTTGTATATTGGACATTTTGTATAGTGATTAACATGGAAAATGTATTTCACTATCAAACAGGATAGAGATGGTTTGCTGTCCACAGACGGCCTTACATTTTATAGGATTTTATTATGCCTGCTAGGCATCGAGACAATAAGTTTAATCCATATCTTATCCGAATGTCCTGCATTTGGTTTCCACTCAATAACTTTGTTCCTCTTAAGCCAATCAAATGAAATTTATATGCTAGAGTCAGGGACCATAAAAGGAAGACCAAGTTCGATTTTTGATATGACTTCTTCCACTAGTTATACCCTTGATTTGCAGAAAAATATTGTTTTTGTTTTTTGTTTCCACTCAACAAGTTCGGTTCCCCATAAACATTTTAAACAAATTATTTAACTTTATTCACAAAATCAGGGACCATGAAAGGCAGGTCAAGTTCAATTTCAAACTTTACCACTTGAAAAAAAAAAATAACCCACCATGCAAACTTTGAATGAATTGTTTCCAATATAAATTTATCCTGAAAGTATTGTTATCAATTATTTATTCAAATAGAAACTTCTGTGCATCCTAATTTTTATCCCCCCGCGATAGCGGTGAGGGGATATAGTAATAGCGGCCGTCTGTCTGTCTGTCCATCCGTCACACTTTCTTGTTTACGCGATAACTTGAGTAAACATGGATAGATTTTAATTTTTTTTTTGCATGTGGCTTGTAATTATCATTATCTTGGATGGGTTCTAACATGGAAATATTTGAAGCAAGTATTTTGTTGAAAAATCACCAATTTTGAGAATTGTGTCTTGTTTACGTGATAACTTGAGTAAACATGGATAAATTTGAATAATTTTTTGCATGTGGCTTGTAAATATCATTATCTAACATTATGTATGTTTTCTTTTGAAATTAACGAAAGTAACTTGTCTGATACAAGATGTTGTATCACCACACTGGTGATAAAAGAATGGCGCGACGTTGCACGAGACGTTCTCTGCCGAACTCCTTTGTCATGATGTCATATCATTGGAATCCGGCGAAAAACACATCAATGTAGGCAACGTAAAGACATAGTATCAATATTTCCGGCAACTGTAAGGTCCACATTTCTTTTTTAAAAGCGTTGTCGGATTGTACAGTGACACTGAAAGTGATTGAATAGTAATTCAACATTGGTGAAAGAACAGCAACAAATAACGTGATGTCATTCACAGAAAGTAGTCTTTCTGCGGGTATTGTAAAAAAGGGTTGTAAATATTAATT
>MJUT01042648.1:338559-369404 GCA_002080005.1 Gigantidas platifrons | reverse complement strand
TCTTGTTTACGCGATAACTTGAGTAAACATGGATAAATTTGAATAATTTTTTGCATGTGGCTTGTAAATATCATTATCTAACATTATGTACGTTTTCTTTTGAAATTAACGAAAGTAACTTGTCTGATACAAGATGTTGTATCACCACACTGTGGTGATAAAAGAATGGCGCGACGTTGCACGAGACGTTCTCTGCCGAACTCCTTTGTCATGACGTCATATCATTGGAATCCGGTGAAAAACACATCAATGTAGGCAACGTAAAGACATAGTATCAATATTTCCGGCAACTGTAAGGTCCACATTTCTTTTTTAAAAGCGTTGTCGGATTATACAGTGACACTGAAAGTGATTGAATAGTAATTCAACATTGGTGAAAGAACGGCAACAAATAACGTGATGTCATTCACAGAAAGTAGTCTTTCTGCGGGTATTGTAAAAAAGGGTTGTAAATATTAATTCGATCCTTGTTAATTGTTTAAAATTTGTTTTGATTGAAATGTTAGGTAAACTTATTACATAAATAGTGTGTTGGTACAAGACTATGTATCAGGTCTTGCCTGTTGCGTGAACTAACCGCATCACAACTCGTCGCTATCGCGACTCGTAGTGATACTGGTTTGCACAACAGGCTCGACCTGATACATAGTCTTGTACCACCACACTATATATGTAATGGGTATTTATCTTCGATGGGTTCTGACATGGAAATATTTGAAGCAAGGGCTTTGGGGGAAAATCTTAATTTTTGGTTGAAAAATCAACAATTTTGAGAATTGAGTCTTGTTTTCGCGATAACTTTAGTAAACATGGATAGATTTGAATAATATTTTACAAGTAGCTTGTAATTATCATTATCTTGGATGGGTTCTAACATGGAAATATTTGAAGCAAGGGTTTTGGGGGAAAATGTTAGTTTTTGGTTGATAAATCACCAATTTTGAGAATTGTGTCTTGTTTATGTGATAACTTTAGTAAACATGGGTAGATTTGAATAATCTTTGCATGTGGCTTGTAAGTATGTTATACATTAAGACTGCAAGGCTGCTTTCTATAAATATATAAAACTAAATATTATGCAAGTGTGAGGGGATACGTCGTGCATTCATGCACTAGGCGGTTCTTTTATTTATGCATAAACTCAGGCAAAAATCATACCATTGATACACACAGTGAATGTCTGAAATATGGCCAGGTAGCAAATATTTACACCTGACTTGTGTAAGCAGTTTAAAATGGTTTTAGGTGATTTTTTAGAGTGTAAAAAGTGCTCACTGATTCAATAATTGGCTGTGTAAAGTAACAGTATCCTGGACTATTTACAGGTAATTTTGGCAGACTTGACCAGATAGGATACACGAAGACAACACACAATTACACACATAAACATGAAAATACAATTAGTAGAATGCTATTTCAAACCATTACAAAACGTAATCTAAGAATGCAAAGGATGATACTCTCCTTGAAGACATGAAACAAACTTACTAAAACATACATTTTTTTGTATATAATTAACACTCAAATGTGCACTATCATGGGGATACACAAATTCAAAATGTTCAGCAAAAGTCAAATCTAACAGTTAGGAAGGGTATAGAAGTAATATCTTCAAGATCCTCAATGGTTGTTTGTTGGTTTCTCTGTGATATTGATGAATGAGATTTAAAACCAATGGATAAATAATGCATTGGACAAGGACTAGTATTTTTTTATACCAGGAAAGAAGAACACTATAACTAAGTAATCTTGGTCCAAAATATTGAATCTTAGAACCTACATGGATGGAAGATAATGTATTTAATAAAAACCTGGGAGTAATATATTATTCCCAGATAAAAACCCTTTAAATGGTTACAATTGGTTATGCATAGAAGGAAGAATGAAGAAAGTTTGACCGTTTATTCATTAGACAACCAAGAAGCCAAAAAGTTGATTTTAAAGCCCTGAGCTGAAGGATTTACTGTACTACAATGATATATTCATGTTTGTAAATAAAACATGCAGAAATACGATTGGAATTGAATTTCTTTAATTGGGTTAGGTATTTGTATAATACTTAGTAGATACATGCACAATTACATGAAGAAAGACCATATCTATTTTCCTGAATCCAAGACAATGATAAATTTAGTATTACATGTAGTAGAATTAATACACTTGGATATTTTAAAATGATTAAGTTATCTAGCATAAATTAGATTAAAATCTACAAAAGTATTATGAACAGACCACAATTTCACTTCTAGCCAAGAAAAGGACTTGTGTGAGATCCAGATAATGAAGTTTGACTCTTGATATAAAATGGTACCTTATATTAATGTTGTTCTCATCTCATGTTTATGGCTATTGTGATTCAGTTTTAGCATACAATCCTATATTAATACAACCGTTGCACAAAGAAAACTTCAGAATAAGCTTGCTACATCAATATTTTCTCAGTATCATTTCAAGAGGCATTTTACCCCATGATTTCACTGATACAGATATATAAACTGTACTTTAAAATAAAGTCCCAATGTAGGAAATCTTTGTTAATTTAACCTGTATAAACTGAATACCTGTCTATTCTGAACACAAATGTTGGTCAAAAGGAATTTAATTTAAATGGGTTTCACTGTAGTACTATTTTCAAGATGACACTCTATTCATGTAGCCTACATTTATAATGATTCGTTATCTAGATCTTACAGTCAAGTTAAATATTGTACTTGTCTTATAGCCTACATATTGGTATATAAACATTTAATTAGTTTTAGTGTTTCATTCTTATTGTTGTAGGATTGTCTTTCTTACTACAGTCAATTCTGCTTATTTGCATACAGTAAATGTCGGAGACTATTCGATTAGCCGATAAACGTTTAAAAAAAGGAAGATTTTTTAATTGAACAATATTTCTTTCTAAATTAAAGGATGGGGAACTTGACACTGTGAATGAAGAAAGGGAGAACACTCATACTAGAAATCACTCATCCCCACCCAGGGGTAGAAAAGACCAGTCGATCCCAGGAACAAATCGTAGATATGAAGAGAATATCACAACACAAGAAACTGTACCAGCAGCCATGAGATCATCAATTACATTTGGAGTGAGTGAATTATCTTAATGTATTTTTCAGATTTCATTATTTACTTGGTCTGAGAAATCCTCCCCTGTCAATCTTTCCATAAATGAGTGATATATACTAATACTAACATGATACTTCTACTGGCTGACCGTAGCTAATTGTTAAATGAGTGATATATACTCATACTAACATGATACTTCTACTGGCTGACCGTAGCAAATTGTTAACAATATGACATGTTCTTGTCCATTTACAGCCTATGAGGAAAGTCATTTATTATGGATATTCATCTGGTTTTAATAAGCTCACTTGGCCAAAAGTACCATATGAGCTGTTGTCATCACTTTGTGTTCATGGTCCATAAACTTTTCATACAAAATGTATTTCAATAATTGGTCGTGGTTTCAAGCACTGATCGGGTCAAACCAAAGTCTAAAAAAGTGTTATTTGTTGCTTCTCCGCTAAGCATGCAGCATTAAGAAGAGTAAAGGCTGGTTGGCTTGGAATCAGGATAATGTGTTCTCACCATGATATAGCTGAAATATTGCTGAGATGGCCTTATAAAACAATCACTCACTCTATTTCAATAATTTTTTCAGAAGCCACTGGACCAATTAGAACATGGCAGGAATGTTAGTAAGACAATTTGTTATTTTTATTTCAGTCAGATGTTCGACATAGATGCAGTACTGTTTTACTTTTGTTTATTATTTTGTTTTTTTTAACAGCAAGGTGCAGATGCAGAATCTTCAATGAAAACAAAGGAAATGGAAAGACAAAAATGGATACAAGAATTAGGTAAGGAAATCAAGTAATGATTGTTTACATTAGAAATAGTCCCGAAGTTTGATACAAGAATTAGGTAAGGAAACCAAGTAATGATTGTTTACATTAGAAATAGTCGCGAAGTTTGATACCAGAATTAGGTAAGGAAATCAAGTAATGATTGTTTACATTAGAAATAGTCGGGAAGTTTGCATTATTTAAAAATAATATTTCAATTTAAAGGTAATAGATAATTTATTTCAATTTTTTTACTAGAATTTGCTTGCTTACAAATGTTACTAGTTGTTAGTGGAAATAATTGAGAATCAGTTCCATACTGATACTCAAATATCATCCAATGAAAACATTGTATATTGTGGAATGAATTTATCCGTTCATGAGGAACAGAAAAAACATAACAGCCCTTCTGATTGATAAAGAAATTCTTAAAGACAGAACATTATTGTAATATCTAGACATAGTGCTGTTAATCATATAATAGTTCACAGCATTTTTTATGTGTAATTAAGAGACATCTATTGTACAGTGTAAATTGTCTACACCGAACCTTGAATAAACTGGAATATTGTATGAACTTTAAATAAATAATTAATTGAACCTGTATGAGCCAAACATTTGTCTGTTCTGAACAACCAAGGTTGATCCAAAGAAGGTTTGATTTAAATAAGTTTCACTGTACTTTAGGGGTTAGGAGTTATGGTTACTTTCAACAATATTTCAGTTATACCGTGGCGGTCAGTTTTATTGATGGAGGAAACAGGAGAAACCCACTGACCTGCCACAACTCACTAACAAACTATCACATAATGTTGTATCCAGTGCACTTGGCCTGAGCTGGGTTTGATCTCGCAACTTTTTTGGTGATAGACACTGATTACATAGGTAGTTGTAAATCCAACTACCATTCGATCAAGACTACAACGGTCCCTCACTGTACTTTAAATAAGGTTATTGACTGAGATATGATCATTTGAAAAAAAATTTAATATGATGCATAATAGAAAGTTGTTTTGGAGTGTTTTCTATTGTGTTATTCAGATGAACAAGAATGTGGTACCCTTTGTTTCCATGGATCATAATAGTTCAGGTTTCATGAACATTCATTCCTACCATTCAATCAAACATAAGGTAAAGTGCCATTGTTGCTCTTAATTTACATATACATTTTTGGAGGCCATCGTGGTCGTGATCATATGATAGTTGAATTTACAACTACCTATGCACTCAGTGCCTATCACCACTAATGTTGTAAGTTCGAATCCTGCTCAGGCGATACAACATTATGTGATAAAGTTTGTCAGTGACTGGCAGCAGGTCAGTTGTTTTCTCTGGGCCCTCCGGTTTCCTCCACCAATAAAACTGACAGCCACGATATAACTGAAATATTGTTGAAAGTGGCATTAAACACCATAAACCAAACCATACAATATCCATTTTACAGACTTTTCTAGGATGAAAGTGAACAATTTGAGAATCAAAATATATTTTCAGACAAACAAAGAGAAGAAAAAAGGCTAAGAGAAATCAATGAATTAAATATAAATAAAGGATCAGAGGAGACGTGGGCTGACAAGTTTAGTAATCCATACAGGCCAGCACCATTACCAGATCAGTCTGTGAAACAGTTTGGACCCGAGGAACATCTAATGACCAAAGAACAGATTGATAGAAGAACAAGTAGTGCCCCAAATCAACCTTTAGAGGATGACGAACCAAAGTATGTTATCCACTGTCAATACCATCCATACAATGTGATACTTAAAAAAATATCAAAAAGGGGGGGTATTTTTTTTTATTTGAATGACGGTAAATAATTTTCACAAATTTGCTTCTTTAAAGAATGTAAAGCAATATCTGATTTCAATTTTCATAACACTATTCAAGTTACTGGTAGCACACATTACATTAATGATAAAGTGTAACATAGAACCATACATGTGAAAGAAAACTTGGCTGAAATGGTTCATGGAAAGTCCCATATCAAGTCAACTTTTTTGTGATGTGCAAAAATTAAAGATGGCCACCATTGCAGGAGAAAGTTTTGATATAAATAGAAAAATCTTTTTTAGTTGTTGTTGAAACTACAAATTTGATCTAAAAAAGTTGATCCGAAATTATAATTTTTTATATATATAAATTGTGTACTTCTTACAATTTAAATTACAGAATTAAGTACATGCAAAATACAAATAACCATTATTAAATGCAAACTAATACTTTTTATCTATGTTAATTTTGTTAATATGATGTATTAGCTGCAAGAAAACATGTCCAATATAAGAATTTCTGTCATTTCATAACAAAATTTGATTTCTACTCTTTTCAGGACATTTATCCGTGGACAGAATGTTTTTATGGATAACACTACGATGAAAGAATTAGAGGAAAAAAGAAAACGCCATCTTGAACATCAGGTAGATTTTATTTTGTTTTTGTGTTTCCTGTTAAGGTCTGTAATTTTATTGGAAGACTATTTAAATTTTATGATTGGATTTGGATATCATAATAGAAAGATTTGTCATAATTATCCCAGATATAGACCTAGCAGAAACAAGATTTCATCATGTGTACATGAACAAATGTAGTTTTTGAATGCTATTTAATAAATCTGGCCTACTGGTAATATTTGAAACTTTTGATTGAGGTGAAGTCAACATGCAATACAAATTTTCCTACAGAATTTTGTTTTGTTTTGTTTTGTTTTTTTTGCAAACTTCCATGAAATATAGAATCATTTATCATTTTTGATTGACATAATAACTCAGCCATACCAATCAAATTGCTTTTGTTAGATGTTATGATTTCTTTAACAATCTTGACTCCTACTTTTACTTCTTTACTGGTTAGCATAAAAGCATTTACTGGTCCTACTGTAGTATTTGTATTGTTATGTGTGTGATTGTCATGAATATCAAAGAGGGGATTACGGATCCTATTTAACTAGCTATAGCCACATTTTTATGCTTGTCCCAAATCAGTATCTAGACATTTACTAACTTGTCATCTTTTTATTTGTATGTTTAAAGCATTAACTACGGTATTGCTGAATTTTTTTTATCCCCTCGCCAACAAAGTTGCGATGGGATATAGTAACACTACCATCCATCCTTCCGTCTGTCCTTCCATAACATCCTTGTGAACACTCTAGAATCAACTTCCTTCAATGGATTTTGACCAAGCTTAGTACATACTTAGTCCTTAAGAGAATCTTGAACCCTATTGATTTTCAAGGTCATATGTCAAAGGTCAAAGTGACCTGATCAAATTTTTAGGCGAGAGGATATGCCATGCTTTGCGTTGCCCTTGTTTTTTTTACTTTAATTATATAAGAACCCTTTTGCTTTTATTTGTTACACAGAAAGCCATTATGGAGCAGGTTCAAGAGAAACAAAGATTAAAAAAATTGGAAAAAGAGAAAAAGATGAGGGAAGATATGGAAGAAGAAATGAAATTACTGAAGGAAAAAGAAAACCAACAGAAAATATTTGAGACAGAAATACAGAAAAATAAAACAAGGGAGGTAATGTGCCAGATAATTAATTCTGTATTGTTGATTTGATAAAAACATTTTACAACTGTGAATATGAGTCAAATTATTGGAAATCATAATCTTTGTCTTTGAGAAAGAGGATTGCTGCTGAAGATCAATCTGCTTACACACAGATAGAAGTCTTCATTTTCAAAGTTTTAGTCGCCATCATACATTGGTTTGATTGTTACAGAGAATATGTTCGCTCTGTTATATTCTCTTTCTGTACCTTTTATCTTGTTTATGACATTTACTGGACTTGGACCATTACCCTGAGCAACACGACCGGTGTGGAACAGAAACCCCAGATTTTGATGGGGTTGTGTGTTGTTCATCTTTAGTTTTCTGTGTTTTATCATATTACTATGTGTCTGAGTCTTTGTTTTTATTTTATGGTCTCATACCATTCTTTCTATGTAGATTTACGATCTGTTGATCATGTCTTGGTTTCTTCTCACATTCTCATTTGTTTGATTTCTATGAATTATGATAATAGTTGATAACATATCATTAAAACACTAAACATCAAATGATTCAGGAATTGTAATTTGATATATAAGAAAATGTTACTTGAATGCAAAGGATGTATCTAACGCAATGGTGACCTATTGTCTTGCTTGCATTTATGATGCCAACATCTGCTTCTGTATACATTTATTGGTTAGTCTGCTGAATTAGAACAACATGCAAAGATGACAGATACCATAACTGGCTGTGTATAGTACACACTGTTGTATGCAGTAGATCCCCTCTTATAAGGCCACCCCTTTTCAATGAAAAAGTGTCCTCCTAAAGAGGGGTTACCTCTCTTTAGGAGGACAGTTTAGTGCTATTTTACTTTCTCTGTGCATCTGAAATCTGGCCTTTGGTGTGAGGGGCCTTTAAGAGGGGGACTACTCTTCTCATGTTCTTTTAAGTAACAGAAACATGTTTAAGGGATGGACATTTTTATTCTGTCAATATTTAAAAATAGTTATTTTATACATGTATTCATATAACTTTTCAGATGAGGAGACAACAGCAGGTTGAGACATTAAAGGCAGCCATGGACGAGGCCCATGATAATGCACAACGAGAAAAACATCAAAAACGCATGCAGCATCTGGAGGAAGCTGGACATGACGTATCTCATCTCAAAGCTAATTTACAAGGTAATGATCTCTTTAATTGTTTAACCATGTGTTGTGAAAATATTCTAAGAATTATACAAAGTTTAGAGTTTATGAGGAACCAATTATCGTTGATTTAGGGTCTTCTTGATAAAACAAATCTTTGAGATGACTATAGAAAGGTTTGTTTTTAATTTATGGTGATTTTACAGAGGTCAAATGGACTATAATCTAGAATTTTTTATTGATTACTTTTCATAAAAACTGGTTGTCATGGATTTAAGATCACTAAAACAACGATTTCTGGTACTATTTCTTTTACCGTTTGTAACATGAGTGCATGAATAAAAAACAATATTATGCTAAAAAAAACATATCTTTTACTTTTAGTTATTGCTAAGGTTCTTTGACATTGCAGGGATCTACACTAACAGTCGCCCAGTCGCCCAAGGCGACTTAAAATTGTATTGGGCGAGTGAAAACTCGATTACTTCCCGCCCAGGTGACGACTGAAAATTTTGGAAGCGATGTCAAGAATTATTAATTCCCGCACCGGTTTTTAGACGTACCAAAATTGCGACTGGTTTCCGATTTTTATTTTACTTATTTTGGTAATGGTATATCGAAATCAGCGGTGTCAGTAGAATTATCCTTGAGAAATGATTGTCGGTTTCCTCAAGTCAATTTTTTGCCGCCGGGTCGTTATCTTTTATTACTATTACTAATAAATACAATAAAATAAAATAAAATGAACACACCGGCCCTCTATTCTAACTCTAAGATAGCCAAAGCGCTTAGGATATCGGTAAAATGATCATGATTTAAAACCTGTACGTGACGTACATTATGGATAAAATGGCCACCGGTGATGTGCCCAGTGGAACCAAACTCCGGACAGTTACCAGCTCCGGTCCGCAAACTACCCTCCACTAGTCATATTTCTAATTCTTTCAGATTTTGTTTTAATCATATTCATAAATACAGTATAAGATTAAAATTGGTGATTAACTTTAAAACACATATAACATATATCCGCAACAGAATAGCGAAGGAACAAGTTGAAGGAATTATTCAAAAAAACAACAGAATCCAAAAACAAGTCAAAATGGAGATATTGTTAAAATATCTGATTTACCATATCTGTAATCTACCTGAAAAAA
Source organism: Gigantidas platifrons (assembly GCA_002080005.1). Taxonomy (NCBI): domain Eukaryota; kingdom Metazoa; phylum Mollusca; class Bivalvia; order Mytilida; family Modiolidae; genus Gigantidas; species Gigantidas platifrons. The sequence continues at coordinate 359,752 of MJUT01042648.1, read as the reverse complement.
AGCTGGGCACCTAAATTATTTGTTGGGCTCCTTGAAAATGAAAGTGACCATGGTTCAAAAGTTAGTGTATATCCCTGCATTGTATACATGTATTCATTGTTAACAATTTTATTAGGAATATTATGAACGTGCTATGTTGTGTAACACTGTAGCAATAAAACATAACTACAAAATCACCAATTTATCACAAAATCTGTCAAATTTGACACCATATATTCTCTAACACTATACTAATACAAATGTAGCATGAAATGAATGTCATTGGTTGAAGTAAAATTATTCATTTTTTTAAGTAATCCTGTGGGGTTTTGATTTCAAATACAAAACTTCTTTTCTATTAAATTATGTGTTATATATTCATTACATTCACTGTTTTTGACAAGAAATTTTTAGACTCCCCACACCCCCCTTTAAGTATTATTAATGGCACACATAAGGTAAAATATACAATTGTTGGAATATGTGTATTTTTTCTTGGAAATTTTTATATGATCGCCCCAACTACCTGAACAGCCATCTTTTTTTTTTTTTACTTTGAAAATGTATTAAGTTTAATTTATTCACTAAGAACCACACATTACAAGTCAAAAGATATATGTTATACAGTTATATTGTAGTATCTACCTATGGTATCAGTAACTTGTGATGTGAAGATTAAATCTTATACCAATGAAAGTCCATTTGGTCCAAAGTCATGAGGAATCAATATTAAACATATCTTGTCTGCTTGTTTGCTTTAATTTTAATTTCCCGTCAACAGGAATGGCTATGATATTTTAGAATATTTGTAGTAGTGTATATTTAATTCCTGAATTACTGTTTAGATTGTGTTTTTTATGTGTATAAGATGACATTTGTTTTAGAGAAGCAGACGACAGCCAGACTCCCTATTACAGAAACTGCTAGAGAATTACCCACTACTCGTAGAGGTATAAAATCAAATCTTGCTCACACCTTGCACGAATTTGACAACTTTTTAAGCAAAAATAAACAGCATGAACAGGATTCTTCAAAGTAACTTTCAAATTCTAAGCTTCTTTTTTTAATGAGATTTTATATAAGAAAAAACATGATTTAATAGTTCAAAATAATAAATCAAGTTGTTCCTATTAATTCACATGTGCATGAACGTTTTATGTCAACTTTCTAATATTTCTTTTTTTCTTTCATTTTAACCAAGGACGTATATACGTCCTTGATTTTAACACACAATTTCTAATTTCAATTTCAATTTGTGTATATTTTATCACTGGTGAATAATGGATTACAGAGTGTAAATATCAATGAAAAAATTATAAAAACGGTTCTTCTGCAACTTCTTTTCAATTTCAATGGTTCTCCTGCAACTTCTTTCCAATTTCAATGGCAAGTTAATTTTCACTAGTGAATTTTACAAAAAAAAAATTCTCATGCAACTACCAGAAGCATCATAAATATTTTCTATTTGCATTTGTAAAAATGTGAGCTTTTTCTCCTTTAATCATATTAAATTTCCTTGCTAATTTCTTGTAGACCAGTTTTTCACATCTCAGCATTACTACAGCCACAATATGGCTGACATATTGACAGGCGGTCGTTTAGGTATTATTTTTGTGTTCCTGTAAACACATGGATTGTGGGTTTCACAGGAATTTTTCTGGTGTATTTCTGCTTAAGTCATCAAGAATGCAATGTTGTGAAAAAATAAAATCATTTGCAGATTATGAACCCTTTATATTTTAACAATACATTTGTATAAATTACTGTTTTATACTCATGTCTTTCCATTTCTTGCTCAAAATGTCATAATGATATACCAGTAGTAGCAAAATTGTCTTTTCGATTCAGAATTTTAAAAAGTTTTTTTTTTACGAAATTGGAATTGAATCATACATGTATTTGAGTAAACAGCATATTTTAATTATACTTATAGAAATTTTATCTCGTAATTTAAAATTTAAACAAAAATTATACTTTGATATATAATACACAATTTAAATTTACAACCAAGTGCACCAGTATCAATAAAGCAAAAGTCTTGCTGTAATTGTTATTAAAGTGCCAACTCTTATAAGACCATGATTTCATTGTAGTTGGGGTGGCTTTATAAGAGGGGAGCTCTTGTATTGTTTAAAGTAGTAACAACATGACCATCATCTGCATTTGATCTATTTTTTATCCACTTTATTATATATTTTTTCAGGTTTTATTCGGTGTATTATATATTTTTACAGGTTTTATTCAGTGTATACTGGATATTTAGTATATTTATGGACATGTGTCAGATTTAGTATTTTTTAAGTAGTATTTTGTACAAAGGAATTGTAGTTATTATTTTGTTTCCAGGCAAACATTCAACTTTTTAAAAATATTTTCATCTGACTTTTCAGCTCATCTGGCCACAGGCCAAGTGAGTTTTTGTCATTGCTTTTCGTCCGTCATTACTACCTTTTTCATATTTTAATCTATTCATGTTGAACTGCTCAGCCTAATAGAACATAACTGGTCATGAATGAACCTTTGAAAGAAGAAATTCATATTATACAAATGAAGTTGACTCACCATGGGGAGGGATAAGTAAGGGCCTAAAAAGGAGGACATTGGGGGAATCTTTTTTTTTTTAAACTCTCCAGAATTAATGATAGATATGCTACAATATTTGATGAACAGCATCATCATGATATGTGGATTAACATTTATACAAAATAAGGCTCAGGTTATATAGGATTCAAACCTCAAAGTGGTGAATCAGACATTAACTAACACCAGGATTATTAATTTTCATATAAATTTTCTGAAGAATGAGTTTATGTGGACTATAGGTCTATCTAGCATAATTTTCATTACCAGGGTAACTTAATATGATGGGGAAAACATCTGTCTGAACTTGAAAAAACTGTCTTTACCCCAAAAAAATTATAGTACCATGATTATTATTTTACAGCATGATTGTTCAATAGAAAAAAAAGTTGTGAATAAAAGTGTAATGTTATGCATGTTGCATGTGCATTATTTTTACATGACTTTCAGAAACGTCTCAGTTTTACTTTGTGTAGCTTTGTTATATTATTTAAATGAAAGCTTGTTGTCAGATAAATCCCAGAGCTTTTACAGGATGTATGTAGATAGTATAGTGTTGTCAGGAGATATATATATTTTGTAATTATTATATAAATAGGTGTGAATTGTGGAGATTTATCCGTGAAATAAATTCCGATATTTCACATGTGAAATATGAGTTTTTTCCCGCCAGAGCTACTTTTAGACAACTATAAGTGTAGTGGTTACGTCCCTTGTTGTGTTACGGTGAATACACACATGATTGTAAACTTTAAAATTGAAAATAAAGTTGTAGTACTTTTATAAATTATTTTAATTGAATCATTTTATTTATACATTAAAATCAAACACTTGCTATTCTAAATCGAATCATTTCACTAGCATAACACAACAGATTTAAATATAAACAAACAACGGCAATGTTAAAAGTGCATTGTAGATTGTCAGTTTTCTAATTCCTTTCACCACCACTTTTCAATGAAAAATCATCTGCTTTGAACAATCTTAAAATAAAAAAATAAAAATGTCTGATCATTTTGACGCATATACGGCAGCTGTAGTCTCCCAATTTTTAGAAGAAAATGATTTTGACTTGGAAAATGTGGAAATGCCAGAATTTAATATTCTAGATGTCCAAACTAATGTTCCAAATTCCAATGGCAATACAAATGAAAATGCATATCAAACTAAAGCCCAGCCGGGTAGATTTCAGAACGTTTCATTTGAGGACATTGATTCATTCCTTAGTTCGAATTCTGTTACACATGTAATACACACGACTCAGACAATAATAACACAACGTTCCTGGTTCCACAAATAAATCAGACTGACATGAGTCACAATTGCAATGAATTTTTCCACAACAACTTTACAAATCCGCCCATATTCAAATAAAATTCAGAAACTTGTCCTGCATTTAAATTTCCATTTTTGTTCATCGAAGCGACAACACTTGACTTGTTTGAATGTGCGGCCATATTGATTACACACTATCATTGCTCGTAGATTCATATGCGTGGAATGAAATACACAAAAAAAAATGTATACAAATTAAATAAAATAATATAAAAGAAATTTCGGAAGTCTATATAATAAACAGTATAACTAATCGTAGATTTTGAATATCAAAATAAGACCACNTCGTCAATGTTTACGGATTGATCATTATTTTTGTTGTCGGCCATTTTGATGTAAACAAATCGAGTAACCAACTTTTACTGTAGAAATAGTTTGCAAAAGTCAATTTTTTCCAAAATTTACAATAAACATACGGGTATGGAAGTCTATTGGGTTTCAATACATCTTAAAATTGTTAGCACTACAATACCATATTCCACCAGAACAGTTGTTTTATATGAGCTACTTAATACCCGTCATGACCTGTCGGGTGCGCTCGAATGTCCTTGCGACAGGTCAGTGGTTTTCTCCGGGTACTACTGTTTCCTCCACCAATAAAACTGATCACCACAATATAACTCAAATATTGTTGAAAGTGGTGTTAAGCACCATAAACCAAACCAACCTGAAAAAATTCACATTTTATTGACACGATCATATAAAAAAAAAATTTTACCAAGTAAATAAAGCATTTTTTGAGTATGTATATCAGAATTATTTCCCCCCAAAAAAAACAGGGAAACAGTTGGGTCAATATATCTCTTAAAAAGCTACTTCAATTTGTCTAACCAGTTCATTTACCAAGAAAATCAAATAGAAAATCTTTCAGTATAGAAAGCAGAAGTGCAATGGTACATAGGATGTGTATTCATGTGTATATATTTACATATAGGTGTATAACATGTATAAAATGCATTCTGAATGTTTAATGTAAACCAGTCACATATTTCACTGTGTGTAATTTTAGTTTTCATAGATTTTTTCATAAATTTCTTGTATTTATCTAAGGTTCTAATTAAAAAAAGGTCACTCTTCATTGGAACGATTTGTTCTTTTGAAATAGTGCCTTCTTTAATATGTATGGAAATTATAAGTGTTAATATCATACAAATTCATATAATATATTTTGATAAAATAGTTTCACCTTAAATTAGACCATTTTATTTTATAAAATCACAATTCATCATTTTTTTTGTTCCACAATTTATATAATAACTTAAATACCACAGTAAATGAATGTGAAGGTATTATGCCATGGTAATTTTTATTTTAGCTAAGCTGACACCAAGAGCTACAGAACCAAGTTATGTACCAGGTCTAAATCTTGAGACATCCCCTAGAGCTATACAGACAGAATACCAGCCACCAGACAAGCCTAGTATGGCACTGGAACCTTACACAGAGAATAGAATTCTCACACCAAGTCAGTTTAGGCATGGACATTCTCCTAAACGAGAGTTTGGAACTCAGACTGGCAATATCAGTGGTATGTTAACTACCAGATTGGGGTCTAATAGAAATACTGAAGACTTTATCCTGTTGTTTTGTCCTTCACTTTAAATTTCCATTTGTTTATTTTGTTTGGAGAAATATCTCTGACTGCTAGTCTTGATTATAACACTTTCTGTCTACATTGTAAAGTTATTAAATCTTTCTTATTTATGAGTGAGTCTCTGTTAAACTTGAGTGGGTGAGTGAGTGATTGTTGTTTAATGCCAATTCAGCAATTTTTCAGCTATATCATGGCGAGAACAAGTTAATTTTCAATGAGGTGATGATGAGGTCTGCTTTGTTCTAGACCAACACGCTGAGTTGGATTTTTATAGTGCTAGCTCATTGAAACAACAGTGAGGGTAGACATGTCGCTCCACTCGGACACATTATTCTGATTCCGAGCCGACCAGTCTTTGCTCTTTCTCCTTAATGCTGCATGCTTAGCAGAGAAGCAACAAATACCAATTTTATAGTCTTTTGTTTGACCCGACCAGGGCTCGAACCCACGATCTACTGCACTCGAAGCGAGCATGCTAACCATTACGCCACCAATGTGGTCTGTTAATCTTAAAATGAATATTCTTCATGATGAATATATAATGACGAGATACAAATTTGTGTATACAGTATGTACTTTCTGACTGTCTTTTTGGAACATGAATAACTTCATAAAATCGTAAATAATTTCCAATAAAATGTAGACATCTTATTGGTGGGTCAGAGTATTACACCTACAGTTAAACATTGTTTTATGTATCTCAAACTTAAAAGAACGTCAAAGTAAATATTGAACTTTTTATAATTGCTTTAATTTATCACGGTTGACTCAAATATTCTGCTTATTAGTATAGTGCATTGTATAGAACCAATTACAGTAAGGATATCACATAATTGATTAGTAGGTCAAAGGTCAAGTTTGAGAGTTTAGATGATAATTTGACTAACATGAAATGTAAATGCACAGTATAAACTTCTCTATATGCATTTTATGCGATTTTCTTCTACAAATTTGTTTCTTTAGTGAAGTACAAAGCTAACATTTCTATTTTGAATTTGTAAATTTTGACTTTTGTCACTCAAGACTTTATGCTCTTAATCATATTTTCCATGTTTCATTTCAGAATATAGCAGTCAAGTAGACCATAGGACTTACAGAGAAATGACAGATGTAGATATTGTCTATAAAGTTTCCAAAGGTAAAAAGGTTAGAGTGAAAAGTGCAGCAAAGGAAATGAAAATGACTAAAAAACCACCAATTGTTAATCAAAAACGACCTGCCGTTCAAAAAGAGATTCAGGAACCAAAGGAACCAGAGAGAAGAAGTAGGAGTAAGAAAAAGGAATTGTGGAACTATCAAAATCCTGACCATAAGAGAGCTGTTAAACAATCTGAAAAAGATATCAATGAGAACAGACGTCAGGCCAGTGAATATCGAAGAAGGGCACGAGAACAAGAACTTTTATCAATGGTAGAAATGAATAAGGATAGAATACCGACAGAGAGACTGTCGAGGTGTGGGTCACATTCTGATGGAGAACTCACCCCAAGAGCTGATAGGTTTAGCCGTAGAAATAAATCCCATTCTCCAGAGAATTATCCAGAGGTCAATAGGTTAGTTATAAGGTCATCATCAAGAACACCTGATTTCACGAACAGAGAACTGGTTCCCTATAGAGAACGTTCTCCTTCGCCTGCAGCTTCAATTTTAAGAACATCTGATCGGTTAGAAAGAGCTCCATCTCCTCCAGTCCCTGCTCTCAAACATAAAATTGGTGGGGATGGAGGTTTTGAGCATCAAGGTAAACATTCCAAATATGGAGATACTAACCCTGTGACCTCTGAACTTGGCGAAACTGATTTTGTGCCATTTACACGAACTGTAGAGATTCTTGATCCAGCAATGGCCACCAACCCACTCCCTCTATCAAGAGAGACTACTAGGGTAGCCAATGCTAGGAAAGCATATATCAAAGGAATGAAGCCTGGTAACTATGGTAACAGAGTGGGTGTATATGAAGACAGAATTAGGTTACCAGGAGAATCTCAAAATATTAATGATAAGGTGAGACTGTTTTTTTATATGTTTAACAAATATTAATGGCAAAGATAACACTTGTAAGCTGGGTGTTAGAGGCAGGCTAGATCCTGGCTAAGGACAGTCACACACAAATGTTTAACTGGAATTTCATAGTCTCTTAAAATGATTAAACTATAAACAACGAAAAACCTACATGCACAGATGTGCAACAAACATCTTACTGGCATTTAATGACAACCTTCCTCTGTTGATAAAGAAGATTTTCAGCAGTTCTAAACATATACATATAATAAACATATTTTTCCAGATTTACTTGAATAGGCCACATAATATAACAAAAATGATGAGCTGTTACTTTACTTTAATTTGTGACCAAGTGTAACAGTTGATAGTCTATTGTGTTTGTTTACATCCATATCCTTTCTTACTGATAACATAAGTCTAGAGAAATGCAGCAGAAATTTGATAATTGAATACTGTATTTATTTTCATAAGGACAAACTTATGTAAAATGTTTCACATAATTTACCCTATATTTTGGATTTTTAGGTCAAAATATTTATTTTCTCAAAAATATGCTTTCTACATTAAAAATCTGTGAATAAATACTAAGAATTTCATATGTTTTGGACAGTATAACAATATCGATTAAGGTCTAACTGACATGTTGTCACATGATGTTAGTCAAACCTATAATCTATATTTACTTACTGTCTAAAATGTATGGTATATTGTTATAAGCATAGCTATATATATAGATTTCTTGATGTTTAACAAGTACAAAAAGAGGCTATCAGAAAGGACAGTACATATAATTCAATCACAGTCTTTATCTATTGAATTATCTTTGATGCATAATGTCAGCAGGTCAAACGAAAACAAATTACCAGTAATAAGGAATATTAATCTTGATTTATTAATCCAAGTAGATGTCTTATTCAAATATCAGACATCATGACTGGACTAAAACCATATTATTTTACATTTCTTGTTTAATACAGTTACTATGTGTGTCCTGTAGTGGCTACATAGATGATGATCTTTATAGTTCTGATGAGAACTTGTATAAGACAAAGGTTTTATCTGCACTCTCTCTTTTCACATGTCTGTATGAAATCTGTTTATGTAGTTAAAGACCTGTACAAGTTTACTGGACTATAAGTTAACTATTTTCATAATGCAATTCAAACTATTGAAAACATTTCCAAGAAAATTGTTTTTTGTTTTAGTATTTGTAAGTAGAAATATTGAGGTAATTAAAAATAAGGGAAAATATGGTATATACCATATGACAATTTATTTGTGAAATAATTTAAAACAAAAGAACATATGCTGATTGCTGTTCCTCATCTGATAAAAATACAACTGTAATATGTGAAGAAATTAAGAAGTAATCATTGACTGACTAACATTTAATTTTATAAAGAGATTTTATCACATTTTTTTCTTCTTCTTCTTCTTTTTGTAATATGAATTTTAGACCAACTTCCCCCTCATTAAATATTTTGCATATTATATGCCTAATTTATTCCTAAGTGTAATAAGTACGTACTTAACAAAATGTCTTTATGATGACATGCGTTAGAAGTGATTACGTAGCAGTTCAATTGTTTGTCCTACTTAAAGAAATGATTGTTGGAATATGTTCTATAATTTAACTGTCTATATACATAGTTTTTAATCGTTATATTGTTTACATGTAGTCAAAGACCCATTGTCATGCAAATATATTTCTCGTGGGAATTGCACAATTTGTGTCTCTTCAAATGTCGTTATATTCAAGTGTAGTGATCTAAATGTAAAAATGTAATATCATCGTTTTCTAGAGTGTTGTTAAGTATATTGTATATCATTGTGTCAATGTTGTGTTTCTACATTCTCTGTAAATTAGATAAATATACTGTGTTACTGTAATCGTGATAAAGTATGTCTGATGTTATCATTTCCATCGCTAGGGACCAAAATTATATTTTGAATCAAGTCATTTTGTAGAAAAATTTAATGGAGGTTTGGGGTAGAAATCATGAATTAAAATTTCATGGTTTGAAAATTTCACTGGAAACTAAGATAAATTTACCTTATGCTTTCAATAAAGGATAATTTTTTCTAGGAATGGACCTCAAAAATGGGTCTGTTGTTTTCGGTGGTTGTCGTCCATAAATAGACACAATGGTGTCTGTGTGATGATTTGAGTTCTAGTTGACTGATGTTCTGAAATTTTAACACAAAGTTCCTTGGTACAGAATAAATGTTGCTATCTGCTAAAAGCTATAATCAATGTTGTAACATTAACAAAATCATTAGCTGAAGTATGTTTGACATTCCTTGGTGAGCATTGTATCAATAAAAACAGAAAGATTATTGATATGGTCTTCAATAATTTAACTTGTACAGTGAAAGCAGTTTATAAGGTCCACCAAAGGAGTATTGAACATAGGATATCTATCAACATTTCAGTGTTATTGATTGAATTTTCTTTTATTTTGCCGATTCACTAACATCTAATGACTTCCCAATGTGATGTGGGGGCCATCATGGTCGTATGGTAGTTGGATCTACAACTACATGGGCAAATAGTGTGTTTATCACCACTGAGGTTGTGAGTTCGAGTCCCACTCATATACTCGATACAACCAGTTTGTCAGTGACTTGCAACAGGTCGGTGGTTATCTCTCAGTACTCCCGTTTCATCCACTAATAAAACTGATCAGCATGATATAACTGAAATATTGTTGAAAGTGGCATTAAACACCATAACCCCTAACCATAATAATATGAATTTATGAACAATTATTTTTACCACCCAGACAGCAGCTCAGTGACTGTGCTTAGTTTAACTCTGTCTTGACTAGAAAGTGTTATCTCAAAAACAATCCAGATGACATAGTTTCAGTTTGTATAGATGAAAAGATTAAACCACATGATACATGGAGTCAGCAACATTTTAAATCAGGCAAATTGACAAAAATATAGAAAAGTATTTTTGTCCATTGATACCGACATCTTTGATTTAAATTCATATACGATTTGAAAGCCTCATCACTGATTGGTTGGTTGAAAATATAACTACTGACATGACCCTATAAGGCTGGTTGTTAGATGTTAGTGTATATCACACGATAAAAAAATCCAACAGTGGGCCATCATTTAATGGTTAAAGGAGAAGCTATAATGACCATTTTAATTGAGAGATAAAGTCAGGAGCAATGTTGACAGGAAATAAAAGGTTTTTTTTAAATAATAGTGACCCATAGGAAATATATATAGATTCTCCTTCAGTTGCCCGTGGGTTATGATATTTCTCCACTCAAGAGAGTTAAATTAAAAATTTTAACCACAAGCCATCAGGCAAGTGGTTAATATTTTTAATTCAACTCTCGAGAGTGGAGAAATATCGTAACCCACATGGGAAACTGAAAAAGAATTTGTTTCTCGCATCATTTAGCACAAGCTTTATTTCAAAAGCTGTCAAACGAGTCGAATGCCGGGAAAGACACGAGACATTTTAATCCTCTAGGGGATTACAGATTTTTCCACCACTGGTTCAGCAGTGTTAAAATGCCGTAATAATGGGAGAAAATTATTTACAATATTTTTTTTCTTCATTTGACAGGATCCTATAACAAACCCATCTCTAGTCAAGAATCATCCTACACAAAGACAGGATCAGATATTAAACCAACTCTCCAGTCTGAAAGAGGTATGTTTAATTATTCAACATTTGGATGGACAAATATTTAGTCTTAATGTCGTTTGTACCTGAATCGTGTACATGTAACTGGTGTTCATTATGCTGTCTATACAGAGTGGTTTTTTTTTAATGAAATAGTTCTCTGTTATATTAGAATTTATGTATGGTTGTTGCATTTAATAATATTGTATGATTAGGTCATAGGTATACAATAATTGGTAGTTTGTTTTATCTTAACATCTGTTTAAATTGGGGTCAATCATTATTTTTGTTTCATATTTTCTTTTTCAGAGTTTAATTCAACGACAGAGAGAGCTAGAAACATTTTCGCCTACAGACCTGGAGTAATCTCCTTGTATGGTTTCAATATAAATCTGCTTTATTTATTTGAATTCTTATTAAATTGTGCCAAATTGATAATTTGAAGGATTTACATTGTACATCTTGTGTTGCATGGCTTACAGAAATGGGTCACATTATGCAAAGACTTGTTTAAGCCTTTAATTGTTACTTTTTTATTGTTAATACGTTGATGGTTTCTGTGCGAGTTCAAATCTACTGAATATGCAAAATATATATATATATTTTTTTTTTACAGAATACCGCTCGTCTTATTTGAATCAATTATCAACTAAGTTTGTGATTATCATCATCTAGTTTATAAATAGAATTGTTTTCAAACATGACATATAGTATACATCGTGTATATATATATGTGCCTTTTTAAGATCTTTTACATTTTCAATATAAAAAAGTGATGTCCCTTTTTAAATGCTTACAATGGCTTTCAGAGAAAGATGCCTTGTATCTTCAATAAAATTCTGTAATTTTTATTTGACATATGTTTACATAGTGCTAGAATAATATAATCCCTCTTGTTGTTGTTTAGAATTTCTTGATTAAAGGAATGTTGGTATTCTGTGAACCATCCATTCTAGGGTTTATATTTATCAAAATAAAATTAAATATCATTTAATGCATGCATATCATGTATACAAATGTAATGTCAAGATGCATAAAAACAAATACCATAGTTATATGTTACTATCATCAGATAGTTATGTTACTATCATCAGATAGTTATGTTACTATCATCAGACAGCATTGACTGTCTACAGCATGTAATTATTAGTATATGTATGTTGGTGACATCCATGTTTTAGGATAATAAAAAAGAGTGGCTGTGGTGGTCGTGATCGTATGGTAGTTGGATCTACAACTATCTTTGCAGTCAGTGCCTATCACCACTAAAATTGTGAGTTCAAACCCCGTTCATGGCCAGGTGTACTCGATGCAATATTATGTGATAAAGTTTGTCAGTGACTTGCGGCAGGTCAGTGGTTTTCTCCGAGTACTCCTGTTTCCTCCACCAATAAAACTGACCACCACGATATAGCTGAAATATTGTTGAAGGTGGCATTAAACACCATAATCCTAACCTATCATTACATATCAGTTTGTGAAAATGGCATTCCTATCATTCTAAACATCTCAATATTACATTTTGTTATTTTGTATATTTGTGGTGCTGTTACAAATAAATCAAACACTTTTTCATTATCATTTTTATTCATATCTACTTCATTATATTGTTTTGACAGTTGTGGACATATCATATACAAATACATTGTAGTAGTTAGATTTATATCTACCTATACAAGCAGAGCATATCACTACTCAGATTTTGAGTTAAATTTTCACCAGTGGTAAGTTAATACTTGATGCGACAGTATGTGATAAATGTTTGTAAATGACTTGGAGTGGATCTGCATTTTTTTCCTGGTAGTACTATGTCCTGCAACAATAGAACCAACTGCCACGTGCAAACTAATAACCCTAACCCATCTTATTCTTGTTATTGATGTAATAAACCCACAAGTGAGAAGAAAGTGGCTTTTATACACTGTAGTCTTAAAGGTAGTCATAATAATATTTTGATTAAAATCCCTTCTGAAGAGTTGTCTTCGTCTTCTGTACAATGATATTCTTTTCAGCAAAAATAGATTATTTCAAAAATTTGTCCTGATTTTCCTAATGTCCTTCCTTGTTACAATATATCTGTAGTTCATCTATTTCATTGATTTAATCTCATTTTGTAGTCTGTGTTCATGTTCTAAAATGTCTATTCACAATGCCTTGTTGACTATGTCCATTCACAGGGCCTTGTTGACTATGTCCATTCACAGGGCCTTGTTGACCATCCACATATTAATAACATAGGAGGATAGTCAAAAGGCCCTGTGGTCCATTCCAACGTTACCAGTTAAGTTAATAGTATAACCTGTGTGTTTTATTCTTTATTATATTGAACTCATGTTGATGATCTGATCTGTCATAGATTGGATATAAATAAACCCAGAAATTCTTGTTAATGGGAGATAACTCTAAGTAATCCAGAAATTCTTCTTACTGGGAGATAACTCTAAGTAATCTCGAAATATCATTAACTTGTATATCTTTTTTTACCCTTTGGTATATATTGTATAGGTGTTTGTTTTCCCTTTCGTTTCACTGATATATCTTTGTTTTTCATTGCATATTCATTATCTTTGTTTTGCATTACATATTCATATAATTTAATTCCTAATAATGTTTTGTATTCATTATGAATTGGTGCATTAAATGGTTGTATGTGTATATTTTAATGTTTGTTAAGGACTAAGTTGACAAGGGATAACCAATCAAAGACTGTGTATGATAAGGGATAACTAATCAAATTATTACACAAATATATCAATCATAAATATTTACCGCCACAATATAACTGAAATATTGTTGAAAGTGGCATTAAATAATATAACTTAAAACCCTAAATATTTACTGCTTGACCTCTATATTTTCCAAACTAAATATGTGCCTCAATGAGATATTCTTCTTTTTTGCCTGTTAATTCTTATTTTAGTACTTTTTGAAAGTAATCTCTTCAACAGTGTGTAATTATTTTCGAATGAAGTATTGTTTCATATGTAAGTTACGAAACATTTTAAATCACATGTATTTTAATTTTTATCAATATTTTTGTGGACAATATAATCCCTTACCTGATCTTGTCCTTCGAAAGTATATATCAAATCTCAATATTATAATAATAAAGATTTTTCTGCATTTACAGTATATATTTGAATTTTTTATTATTTTCACCTTGTTGTATTGCACGTTTTATTCTTATAACTGCTAAAGACATAAAAATGTATGCCCACTTGATTTGATTCAACAATACACACCCCTTTAGTTTTAAAATCAAATTTATTGGTGTGTATTGTAAAAAGTTTCCACTATAGCAGTGTTATCTCTAATTTATGGATTAATTTTTGTATTTTATTGTTTAGGACATCATTATTTAGAAGTATGATATATATTTTGATTGCAACCAGTTAGGAATTCTGTTTAAAAATGTCAGAATAAATATAATGAATTGAAATAGTATAACATTTTTAGTCCCCTACCAGCGAAGCCGGAGGTGACTAGAGTTTTAGATTCCGTCTGTCTGTCTGTCACATTAAAATTTTAAGTTTTCCAGACTTTTTTTTGCGTCCATTGAGATATTGACTTGATATTTGGTATGTGGCTATATCTAGGTGAGTTACAGTGTAGGTTCGAATGATTTCTAGCTGAGTTATGGCCCTTGAACTTGTATTTTTTGTTCAAATTTTAAGTTTTCCTGACTGTTTTTTTACATCCTCTGATATATTGACTTGATATTTAGTATGTGGCTATATCTAGATGAGTTACAGTTTAAATTCGAATTTCGATCCAGTTGAATGATTTTTGGCTGAGTTATGGCCCTTGAACTTGTATTTTTTGTTCAAATTTTAAGTTTTCCAGACTTTTTTTTTACGTCCTTTGATATATTGACTTGATATTTGGTATGTGGCTATATCTAGATGAGTTACAGTTTAAGCTCGAATTTCGTTCCGGTCGAATGATTTTTGGCTGAGTTATGGCCCTTGAACTTGTATTTTGTGTTCAATTTTTAAGTTGTCTGGACTTTTTTTTTTTACGTCCTTTGATATATTGACTTGATATTTGGTATGTGGCTATATCTAGATGAGTTACAGTTTAAGTTCGAATTTCGTTCTGGTCAAATGATTTTTGGCTGAGTTATGGCCCTTGAACTTGTAATTTAAAATCTAGTCTCTGCAATGTGATACTTCTAATATTTTAGGTCCTCTAATTTTTGCGGCCGGTAGGGGACAATGTATTGCTATGTGCAATACTCTCAGAATTCTTGTTATAATCTATATTGAATCGGGGTCGTCGTGATCGTATGGTAGTTGGATTTATGACTACCTATGCAATCAGTGCCTATCACTACTAACATTGTGAGTTCGAACCCCGCTCAGGAGATGTGTACTCAATACAACATGTGATAAAGTTTGTCATTGACTTGCGACAGGTCGGTGGTTTTTTCTGGTACTCCGGGTTTCTCCACCAATAAACTGACCACCAGGATATAACTGAAATATTGTTGAAAGTGGTGTTAAGCACCATAACCCTAACCCTACCCTATATTGAATCATTCAAAAAATTGTCACTTCCAAAAAATTACTTAAACAGGATTTAAATAAATAGATAAGTTTATTATACATAATTCCGTTATAATAATTTTTATTTTAAAATTAGTCGTTTACTCACAAATATGTAAATTAGTGATGTTAGAATTGTTAATGTATTATATATGTACAGGGATTATTTGTTCATAGTGTACTGTATATATATATATTTTATATTTTATTTAAGAATACATTGATGATTAAAAATAGATTTCCCTAAAATATAATTGAGTTGTTCTTTAACTTTTTAGCTATGACCAATGGGTCAAATGAGATAGTGTCATCACTTTGTGTCTATCCTCATTGGTAAGATTACACATCATTTGTTTTTAGTTCACCTGGACCAAAGGTCCATGTGAACTATTGCCATCACTTGGCGTCCGTCATCTGTCATCTGTAAACTTTTCACATTTCAAGCTTCTTCTACGAAACCACTGGGCCAATTGGAACCAAATTTAGCAGGAATGTTCCTTGGATGGTCCTCTACAAAGTTTCTGTTTTTCGTTCCAGTCGGATATTCAACATGGCTGCCAGGGCCAATAATATGCTCTGATTGGCTGAAATTTCAAAGATCTTCTTCTCTGAAACTAATGAACTGACTGAACTCAAACTGTAAATGAATGATCATTGGAATGTCCTTTACCAAGTTTCTGTTTTTTATGCCGATCGGAAATCCAAGATGGCCACCACTGCAGGACATAGATTAACATTGGACCCTATGGGGAAATGTTCAAATGCCTTCTTCTCAGAAACTACAAATATGATTAAAGCCAAACTGTACATGAATGTTCATTGGATGGTCCTCTACAAACTTTAGGTTTTTTGTTCCGATATGAAATTCAAAATGGCGGCTACAGCAGGACTTAGTTTAACTTTGGTCCCTATGGAAAAAATGTTTCAAAACGCCTCTTCTCTGAAACCACATGGACAATTGAAACCAAACTTCCCAGGAATAATCATTTGAAGGTCCTCTAAAAATTTGGGTTTTTTATGCCGATCCGAAATTCAAGATGGCTACCACCACAGGTCATAGTATTAACACGGGACCATATCGGGAAAATACAGAAATATGTTCTTCTCTGAAACTATTGCACTGATTGAACCTAAACTGTGCATCAATCATTGGAAGGTCCTTTTACAAACTTTGTGTTTTTTATGTTGATCGGAATTCCAAGATGACTACCATTGCAGGACATAGTTTTTGCATAGGACCAATTGGTTCTTTTTATAACCAGGTGAACGATACAGGCTCTTGAGAGCCCCTGGTTTGTAAAGCAGTGGATTTGGCAGAAATGGTAGTTGAAGATTTCGGATTCTAATTATTGTTTATGATTTTCAGTCCATTTAGAAATTCAGCATATCTGCCAAAGGCAATATGGCTTTCTGATTGGCTACATTTCAGATATCTTCTTCTCTGATTGAATTATTGTTATTTAACATCAAGTAAGAGCAGTATATCAGCTATCTTCTTCTCCGATTGATTGATTGATTGCTTGTTATTTAACATCAAGTGAGAGCATTATATCAGCTATCTTCTTCTCCGATTGATTGATTGATTGATTGCTTGTTATTTAACATCAAGTGAGAGCATTATATCAGCTATATTCTGATTGATTGATTGTTAATTAACATCAAGTGAGCAGTATATCGGCTATCTTCATGCCTAGAACAAGTTTACAAACAATAAATCATGTAGATAAGTAGATGGCAATGGGGAGGTCCACGAAATTTAGATTGTCAAAGGAATGAAGATGTAGGCCTAACGAATAAGGTAAGGAAACTGTCCCTTACAACAGGCCACAAACAACTAGTCCTAACAACCTATTGGTGCTGTACGTTATAATTTACAAGCAGGCCAGTCGTGACATTCTCCAAACAAAAGGCACTCATTTTCGTTGTGAGAGTTGTGTTAATTTCTTTTGATTTTTAGCTCGAGGTTGTCTCTTTCTGAGAGTTCTACCGTGCAGCAGAGAAACTTGGTCATATTTCTATACCCTGAGAATCCAGTGGGCACTGTTCTTTTCATAAACCACATTTATTATAGAAATTATGTTTCCGATATGACCTTCATCGTTTTCTTTTTCTCTCTCATTTCTATACGATCTAAATATCGGATATTTAGATGACCACTAACTGCAGGACATACATTTTACCCTATAGGAAAATCAAACAAAATATATTCTCAGAAAATACAGACTTTGTCCTGTACAATATTTATCTTTGATCGAAAATCAAATTAAAGTCCTTCAATTTACGTATTCTGATATCTTCAATCCATCCTAATAGTAATGATCTTTAACCAATAGATTCTACCTTCCTAGCTATATAGAGCTAGTGGATGGTTAAATTCGACATCTATTGGCCCTGTTTGTGTTGTCAATCATTTTTGTGATGGCATGTGGTCTGTTTGAGTGGAAGCAAATCTGTGCAGCTTTTTTTTTTTTATCTTTCGTTTATGTATTTCCCTTGGAGATCCAGTGATCAAGAGGGGAGGGTTGTGATCCCATTAACCGGTTTAACCCTGCCACGTTTTTTTGTGTCTGTCTCAAGCCAGGACCTGGATCTCTAACCTAACATGTCTGGTCTTTTTATGTCCAATGAGTTAAGTGAGAGGTGACTGTTTGTTTTGTTGATATTGATGGAATTATTGAACATCACTGTTTAAACTTTCTTTTCATACAATTTTGTCTTTAATTTATTACTAAATGAAAGGCTACTGTACATTACATAAATAGATGAAGTTAGTGGATTGTTGGAATGTTAAATTTTAAAATGTTAGAATTTTCAATTTTGTGTAAGTGTATTTAAACGTCAATAGGTACAGGGTAATATGAACTTTTAATAATCAGTATACGCCTAACAGATTGCATTGTTTTTCACTCTAATTATGATAACTGTGTCAGATGCATCCTCTACAGGTCATCTAGAGATAAACTGGCAACTGAATCATTTTTCGGTTTTCCAGAAATACTAAAAAAAATCACACATACTTACTTAGTAACTATTTCAATTGGAATTGAACGAAAATTGTCTAAGATTCCGAGAATGTATATTTATATATAGTAATCGTTTTAGTGTCGGGAAAACCAGGGTGGGTTTCTACAAAAGTTCTGATGTGCTTTCACATTTATATTTGGAAAAATACGGAATGTAGTCCATTTTGAGATATTTTCTTACTATCAGTTTTCCAAAGTTCTACACATTTTCAATTGTCGAGTAAATAAAGTGTATTGCAGTCTTTTACATGAGTTCCGTTTAGAATATTGCTATACGGACAGTTGACATAATTGTTCGTCGTTTCCGTTTTCCCTGTATATTTCATGAGGCCAAATTTACGTCCGATATGTTGATATCGGATAAGTGTAAAAGTATGTGGACTTCATTAATTTGAGGCGAATCTGCTATTATTTTAGTTACATGAGGCGAATCTGCTATTATTTTAGTTACATGAGGCGAATCTGCTATTATTTTAGTTACATGAGGCGAACCTGCTATTATTTTACATTAATTTGAGGCGAATCTACTATTATTTTACATTAATTTGAGGCGAATCTGCTATTATTTTAGTTACATGTACATGTCTATGCCTTTCTGAGTGCTTGATATCAAGTTATTGACATGGAGAGATTGGATCCCATTTACCAAAGAAACCTTGGCACATGTTCATTTCCATATCCCAAGTCATGTCCTATATTTTCACCTGCTAATGTAGTAATGTCTGTATTAAGAGTCAACTTGGGTGCAGGTTTATTGAGGATGGTACGCGTTGTTGATCTTCGTGGTTTGTTGTCTCTTTTGTCAAGTGCAGAAATTAAAATGTAGCATTTCTATTTTGTTTCACTTTTCACCTACCTAAAGAGGTAGACGAATACGAAAGTCATTTTCCTCAAATACAGGAGTCACGAAGAACAAATTGCTCATAGATGGCCACAGGAGTATTGAATTACACAAACAAAAACCATCCATTATTCAAATGGTAGAAACTATAATATATTAATTCTATGATATTAACATGGAATAATATTGTATATTTCTCCAGTATGTTTTATATTTATATGAGTTTGCATGCATAAT
The DNA here is from genome assembly GCA_002080005.1 of Gigantidas platifrons. NCBI lineage: Eukaryota > Metazoa > Mollusca > Bivalvia > Mytilida > Modiolidae > Gigantidas > Gigantidas platifrons. The sequence goes on along the minus strand of MJUT01042648.1, from coordinate 339,966 downwards.
TTTATGTTTCTCTGGTTTTGGATCGATGACCACTGTCTATGGATAAGATCGCTTTATCAGTAAACTAATCCTATTAACGCAATTTATCATCCATTCACATACAAACAATCTCGAAAAACAATTGATCCTGACATGGATGTCAAAGAACAAAACTATATAATCTGATTAGTAAAGAACACATTTTCCTGTTTACGTGATATCATATACTTATTAATAAATTACGTACATGTTATCTAGAGTAATATGTATAAAATATTTGACAGTGGGTAGATATACGATATATATAGTATTACGATTGTGTGTTTATGTTATTGTTTGGGTGAATAAGCTGTTAATGAGGCAGCACCTGCTAACCTGTGAGTGTCGTAATTGGTACTAATGAGGACGGTTGTGTGGTGATAGATATATTCACTTAAATTTATCATTTTTCTCGACGCAATATGAAGCTGGACGTGCATTCCTTGGTTGTGATATTTATATTTCTTGAGATAATTTTAATAAACGGTAAGTAATTCTTTATTACCATTATCTTTAAAGATTTAATAATCGAATGATTATATTTTACCTAACCAATAAATTACAAAATTCCATTTTTAAATTAAAACATTGTAAACGTAAATTTACGAGCTGTAAAACACAGAAATCAGACATAGAAATCGTATGTATGTAGTAGTAAATGGGTTCTTGTGACAGGGATTATCAAGTTCTATTATTTTTTTCTGGTGGGGGTTTAACGACTGAATTAGAATCCATCATGGCTTTCAAATTACATTATGAATCTATTTACTTTAGAAAATGAAGTTATACTTGCACTGTTGAAATTTAATATGTTTAATAAGTTTAACAAGTACCCGGGGAAAAAATCTACGAAGAGTAGATTTTTAACTAAAAACAACGATTTCAGCTACTAGCTATCAAACCAACATTGGCTATTAGAACATTGAACAAGATAATACATAATACAAAACATCATACATATAATACAGAACTCCATACCTATAATACAGAACATCATACCTATAATATAGAACTACATACCTATAATACAGAACTCCAAACCTATAATACAGAACTTCATACCTATAATACAGAACTCCATACCTATAATATAAAACTCCAAACCTATAATACAGAACTCCATACCTATAATACAGAACATCATACCTATAATACAGACCTCCATACCTATAATACAGAACATCATACCTATAATACAGAACTCCATACCTATAATATAGAACTCCAAACCTATAATACAGAACTCCATACCTATAATACAGAACATCATACCTATAATACAGAACTCCATACCTATAATACAAAACTCCATACCTATAATATAGAACTCCAAACCTATAATACAGAACTCCATACCTATAATACAGAACATCATACCTATAATACAGA
>MJUT01042648.1:283261-334082 GCA_002080005.1 Gigantidas platifrons | reverse complement strand
TAATACAGAACTCCATACCTATAATACAGAGCCCCATACCTATAATACAGAACTCCATACCTATAATACAGAACTCCATACATATAATACAGAACTCCATATCTATAATACAGAGCCCCATACCTATAATACAGAGCCCCATACCTATAATACAGAACTCCATACCTATAATACAGAACATCAAACATATAATACAGAACATTATTCCTGTAATACAGAACATTATATATAAAATACAGAACTCCATACCTATAATATAGAACTCCATACCTATAATGCATGGGGACATGTGAACTTAAACGGATGTTTACTAATATTAAATGTTGGGGGTTTGAACATCTAACAATAGAAACATGTTCTTTGCTAGTTGATAGAGCAAGTCAAGTTTACACCAAATAAATGTCAATGCTGATACAAGCTATACATTGTTTGTTTGATACATGTATATCTAATACATCTATATTTGATACGTCTATGGTTAATACGTTCATGTTTTATACGCCTATGGTTGATACCTCTATATTTTATACGCCTATGGTTGATATGTCTTTATTTGATACGTCTATATTTCATACGCCTATGGTTGATACGGCTATATTTGGTACGTCTATATTTGACATGTATATATTTGATACGTCTATATTTGACCCGTCTATATTTGATACGTCTATATTTGACACGTCTAAATTTGACACGTCTATATTTGACCCGTCTATATTTGATACGTCTATATTTGACACGTCTATATTTGATACGTCTATATTTGACACGTTTATATTTGATACGTCTATATTTGACACGTCTATATTTGACACGTATATATTTGATACGTCTATATTTGACACGTCTATATTTGATACGTCTATATGTGATACGTCTATATTTGATACGTCTATATTTGATATGGCAGTGCTTGATACATCTATGTAATGAAATGAAAGTTTAAACAGTGATGGTCAACAATTCCATCCCACCTCTCACCTCACATAATCGAACATAAAAAAAGACCACGACACATGACGTTAGAAATCCAGTTCTTGACTTAGACCAGGCACAACAATGCGCTGTGCCAAACTGGTTAATGAAATACAAACACTCCTCTTGAAAACTGGGTCTCCAATGGCAATACAGATCTAAACAACGATAGAAAACGTGCACAGATTCACTCAAAAAGACCACATACTATCACATATTGAATGTCAATATACACGTGGACATGATAGTAACTGACTACTACACAGAAATGTCGCAAAATCTATTGGTTAAAGACTGTTACTATTAGAACAACAAAGTTGGTTTTAAAGCATGGACAAAGACGAACACAAAACGATTGACGTATGGCTTGAATATGAGATAATAGTCTAACCTCTAAGCAGTCCACAGATTCTAAGGATATTGTGATACGATTTGGTTATTTAAGACATATTGCCGATGGGTCGTTTGTCGATTTCCTTAGTTCTGTAACTCTGTAATTGTACATTTGCCTCATTGATACAGACAGGCAAGTAAACTGAAATAAAAGCTTTTACCATAGGAATCAATAAATATAACAGAAATTTGTAACATATAGCACCAGGAGGTATTGTTCTGTTCATATCTCTAGTGTAGAGCGTTTTCAATTAGTATCGATGGGAATTTGTTTTTGATGGAAATTTGTTTTTGATCCGAGACATATACAATTTTGAATGACTGAGTGATATAAATAAGTTATAAAGGAACATGCAAACTGTTTATATATATGTAATATACTCTTTGTGTAATAAAACAATGATTACATAATTATTTTTGTCAAGACTTCGCCCCGTCCCCTAAAGTGATAAGATCTGCTTTATATCCTTTGGAATTGAAGTAAACGCTTACCACAGTTATTTTCTTTTCATCCGAACTCGACAAGACTTTATTTATAGTATTTGTACATGATAAATAAGTCGTTTATTTGAAACAGCCAACGTATATTTTGTTCTGAAACATGTCGCCATCATGGAGTTACTAGTACATAATACCTTTGTTTCTGTTTGTATGATAATCTAGAGTAGTTGATACAATAGTTGGCTGACAAAAGTTTCAGGATCTCTTTCAGCATTATAGCGCCGATCGAGTTTAGTTAGGGGTGAAGTTTATGCAACTGGCTGCCCGTTATGCTTTTAATAAGCTCACAGCTGAATAAGATATTGTTACACTCTTTAATACTTCGGAAACCTCCACCTTTTTCATGAAAGTAGTCAATTTCAACATAAGTTAATAAAATTTAAATCTGCATGTAGAAGAACATTTCAAGGGAATATTAGATTCCAGAGATCTATTTGAAATAGACATGTTCCAGACGCTAAGACTAAACAGTTGTGAGGTAAACACGTTTATGATCTCTAGAATGCCTACCGGTATTTCTGATTGGTTTGTTAAACGACCAATTTCTACTTTGATGTTGCACTTAAAAGCCATTTACAAACATTGAAAATTACTTAGAATCAGCATGTTGCTTATACAATTTAAAAGCAATAATCCATTTCTCTACATAATTTAGCTAATTATGTTTATATTCTCAAGTTCTGAGATATAATTGGACTGATACACACACATCTTCATTCGTCTCTGGTGTAAAAGTTTTTGTTTCAAATCATCGTTCATAGAGTCATCCCTACACGATCCTTCTTTATTAATGCAATTGTGTACACTGTATTGCGATAAAACACAAAAAGTTCATGGGATCAACCAGTCCGTGTTTATCGACACCCCATCCCATTACCTGAAGATAATGGAACGGATAGGGGTATTTATTTTGTATTTTTTATTACTTATTTTGATTTTTTATAGAAAAAAAAATAACCTGACCCAGCAGCTTTCAACGAAAACTTTTTTGGTAAAATTTGAGAACAAATAAAATGTGGTGATTTTTCGTGTCAAATGCGCAAATTGGCCATATTATCTAATTTCGTTACTACGTTTATTTGATTGATTGGTTGATTGCAGGATTTATTGTTGTTTAAAGAGATTATTACTTCATCTTTATTTGGCGTATGTGTCCCCTTTCCCCCTGGATCCTACGCTCCTGTAATACAATCAACTACCCTACAAGGTGAGTAGGAGTCAGGGAGCAGGGCCACTTTGAAAAGTCAGTGTGCATGGGGAGGGCTAATCTATGTTTTCGCCCCCACAGTACTTTTTGTAAAATTTAAGAAGCTAAGGTTCTAGTATTGAAGCAAAAGCAATATTGTCAGGTTAACCATGGGGTTATAAGGGTAAGCTTTGCACCAAACCAAAATGACATTCTTTTTTGCTCCCTCCCTCCAACTATCCAGTCCACTTCTTGACTCCTGTCTGCTATCATTAGACCGAATGGTTGAATACGTTGGTGGATAGTTGTATTTCAAAATATTTTATTTATTTTTTGTATTTATTATTTTTCAGGAGATTTTGTGTGTTTTAGGAAATTTTTAAAGAAAAGAGCACTTTGTAAAGGTGTAGTGAGAAAAAGAACACATCGATTTAACACACCAGAGAAATGTTGTAAAAAGAAAGGACAGGGATACTACAGTCTAAAAGTAAGATTTATCCCATATTTTCCTTCCCTTTTTTTTTTTTTTTTTTCATAAATGTTTCTGATTCATTGTGTTAAATTTGATAGAACTGTTGTTATTGGATTTGACAATCAGATAATTACTGATTGTAGTTCAACTGTCCGTGTAATAGAATACGGGAATGAAATTACTCTTCATGAAATAAAACATAGAAAAGCGATTACTCTCTAGCTGTAAATTTGTGAAAATCGATCCGCGATATGTCTACTATGTTTTTTTTTCGGGAGGGGGGGGGGTGGGGGAGGCATTAAATAGTTTTTTTTCGGTGGGAGGGGGGAGTCCGTATTAAAGACAACAACGTCCATAGTGTAAATGTTCGTGTTCAAATTGTTATCAGAGCACTTTGGCGCCGAAAATAATTAAATATTTTAATTTACGATAAACATAATTGAAATTATGGCTACTCGACATCAAATTCCAATATTTAAAACTTCTACGTTTTAAATTGACATTATTTTAGAGAAATCATTGGAAGTACACGAAGTCTAAATTGCCTTTATTCTCAGTAGACACGCGATTTCACCAAAACGAATTGATTTTAAAACCCAGACGTACCTTAATTTACTAAATTTCTTGAAGGAATACATCTAGAGAATCAATCTGTTTATAAATTTAAGTACCATTCGTAGCTGACTGTTATTTCCTCATCATTAACATCTCGTTGAAAGATTTTTTTTTTTTTTTACAAAAACACTGTTGCCGAAATAAAAGTAAATTAAATCGCCACATCATCACAAGAAAACGGTAGTAATTTGATATTCACTGCATTTATTTAGGATATACTGGGCAATATAAATCAGAAATACAAATTGTCAATCAAATGTAGGCACGGATATCTGTCTCGCCTCTCTGTGTGAAATTATAGTACAATGAAATTGGTTGTTTGTTTCATTTCTTGTCTGCTTTTTAATAGGACTATTTATAGAACATACATTATTTTGTACTTTCATCAACTGATTTTGTTGATTTACTTATAGGTATCAACTGGGAAAAAGAATAAGTATGTTTGTACACCCTGTGGCTCTTTACTGCCCCCTACCACACCACCAACGACTACAGGTAACGGGAGTGTGTAGAGTTTGAATTTAGCTTAAGTTATTATTTTTATTGATTACTCAAAATGTCAATATGTTTTGTTCAAGATTTTTATGTGACAAAAATTATCACAATAGCTACAATGTACGTGTTGGACTATGGGTGATGTAACTTACGTTCTGGTTGTTTCATTAATACTATAAGGTACAAACTGTTTGCTTACACCCCTGTATACATTCCACCAACAGTAATCATTATCGATATACCTCGTAGTCAGAATTAACTGAATGTTAAACGTATATTGAGAAGTCTTTTTTGATGAATGGTTGCAGTATGGAAATATAAAAACAAATTAAATTAAAACAAAGTTAATACGTGATGGTCGACAATATCACAAACCACAACACTACTAATTCAATAACAACATAGAAACAAAAAAGAAAGAAAAGAAAAATAACGACAAAAACAATAGCAAAAATAAACAAACAAATATAAAGAAAAATAAATAAACGAACAACAATAAAACAAAGTGAATTAATTGTGCTTCGAATATATCATGTCTATTGTTCTACAGTTTTTGTCGCAGAGATGCAACAGAGTATACAATATTTTACATGCGGAGTTTTAAATTGTGGTCTGAAGGTTCAGCATTGCATTTTATATATAAAATATTTGTCGGTATTATATAAATTCGATTTACATAATCTGCATGTACTACACTATATTTGAAGTCAATCCTATATGAAAATATACCTTTGAAATAACTTATTTTGATTTTTACATACATGTATTGTAGAAAGTCCAGAATGGGGATCATGGGGATCCTGTAGTGTGTCATGTGGAGCAGGCTGGAGATCAAGATATAAACTTTGTGAGAACTGTGACATGAACCACTTTGATAATGTCCAGTCAGAACCATGTTTGGAGAATTTTTACTGTCCAGGTAACTGAGTTTTAATCATAGTTTTTATGTAAAAGGATGTTATTTTTAAAACATTATCTTCACAATAGCATATATATATATACAATTTGTATCCATTTGTTGGATATAAAAAAGGACAAATATTTGTGACTGATTTTTATTTTCTCATTAGACAGGAATGTGTTTTCTTCTAAATTACAGTGATTTGAGAAAACAAAACAAAATGACAACTTTTGGTTCAAACTTCCTCTACTTTGCTAGCTATTCAGTGGCCCTTCTGAGCTGGTCATTTTGCTTGCGAAGAGGGTGATAATGTGGATCGCAACGTTTGGTTAAAGAACTTATACAATTTGTGTACGTTGTGGCCATAATGCATACTAGTATTACTCTATTTTATTTAACTGGTCGGGCGGAGTTGACCTTTACATTTACATGAGATCATTCGATTTTATTTTGTGTATGTACAGGGCAGTTCCCGTTATTGACATTATTGAACTGTATTCAGCAGTGTTACCGAAATCAATTCATACAAAAGGAATAGAACGCACGATTGAATATAGCTGTATAAATGAAATTGATCAGGTAACCTGACCCTCCTAAATACATGGACTTTCCTGTAATCAGTCAACCCGTGCTAAGCCACGCCCAACCAGTTGAAAAAAAAAGAGTAATACATGTATATATATTTGGTTTGATTGATTGATTGATTTTTGTGTTTAACGCCACTTTCAGCAGTATTTCAGCTATATCATGGCGATCAGTTTTAGTGGTGGAAGAAACCAGAGTACCCGGAGAGAACCACTGATCATGGGCAAGTAACCGGTAAGCTTTTCACCTGCGGCTGCGAGTGGAGTGCATCCTTTCTTTTAATTTACAAAGCCGGGCGCGAACCTTCGCCGTATTGGTGATAGGCTTGTATGAGTTGTTAGGTAATCCAACAACCTAACTCTTTGAGCCACCCCAGTGGCGTAGCTGCATATACGCTGTCACGCCAAGGCGTGCACATCGGCAGGTTAAAAAGAATGGGAAATAAAATTTAAAAAAATGATCTTTTTAATGCTACTTTTAACAGTCTAATTAAATCAGTATAATTAATATATCGCTAATAAGACGTACTAGTAAAGGATCTATGCATGGTAATATATAGACAGGCAAACGTTACGCTAACGTCCGCATTTCCTATTACACCATTAAAGATTTCATATTGTTCATAATTCATTTCCGATTTAAAACGTCTTTAGAAAACGTCAGGTCAAAACGTGAAAAGCCTGGATGGCAAACAATTGACCATTTCTTCACTAAATATGTACCAAGTACGCATCTACCAGATATCCCTGATAAACAACGTATGGATGAAGATGCTTCAAGTGAAGACTCTTCTAATGTAGAACTTCTGCAAGACATTGAAACTGAAAGCTCAGTGGCCAGTTGCAGTGACAGCTCACCCCAATACATAGAAGGGGCCTGGGTGGTTCAATGAGTTAGGTAGTTGGATTACCTAACAACTCATACAAGCCTATCACCAATACGTCGTGGGTTCGCGCCCGGCTTTGTAAATTACAAAAAGGGTGGCACTCGACTCACAGCCGCAAGTGAAAAAGTTTACCACTTACTTGCCCATGGTCGGTTGTTCTCTCCGGGTACTCTGGCTTCCTCCACCACTAAAACTGGTCGCCATGATATAGCTGAAATATTGCTGAAAGTGGCGTTAAGCACAATAAAACAAACATATATCATGTCTGCATGAATCCGAAACTTAAATTAGCCAAATCTTTCCATATATCTGAAAGTATGCCCAGGCAATGTGGTAAACAGACTACCAGAACCAATCAACCCGCGGAAACGCCAAAACAGTATTGCCGAATTTCTTTGTACTACCCGTTTTTGGACCATTTGATTACAGAACTTGAATCATGTCTCCTTAAATCGGAAAACCGCCTCCATGTACAGTATCTACTGCCCCGTGCTGTAGACAAAATAACTAATGATCGTGTCGCCACAATATACGAGGCATACCACGCGTTAGAGGATTTCAGGAGAGATGTTGCCAGATGGCGAACCCACTGGGTCATTACAAAACATAATGATTTGCCAACGACACTTTGTACCACACTTGATTCTGTAAATCCAGTTCTCTATCCTTCTATTATGTGTTTTGTTAACCATGTCAGTAGCAAGTGCTACTGCTGAAAGGTCATTTAGTGTACTGAGACGTTTGAAAACTTATGGTAGGTCGACTATGAAGAATGACTGATGCATAAGATTTTGAGGTGGACTTGTATAAAGCAATGGAGGTGTTCGTATCTGTTAAGACACGAAGGGTAGATTCTGAACAATGTTAGGAAATTCTTGTCTATCAAAGTCATGAAAATTGTGTTTGATTCTATGTTATATGAAACCCTGAAATGGCCCCAGATCGCACCATTTTGCATCTCGTCGAAAAAATATTTCCAAACCCCCTATCAATGCTAATGGCGTGCACACTATTAAGCCTCAGCTACGTCCCTGCACCCGGGCCCTCTATATACTTGGTAACAAAATATTAAAATACATATATATGTATAATAGAAAGGATTTATACGATTGACTAATTGTTTAACGTCAGATGAGCTGTATCTCATCTAAGTAAATCGTGCATGTAAAGGGTGGCACTGGGACGAATCTAGATTGTCACGGGAAAACGAGGGTATCATTGGTCGAGAAATGTAGCCCTGTAAAAAATGACGGCTACCTGTTTTTGTATGTGCAAGGAGTGTGATATTCTTCATCCATTTACGTTCGGTCCTGTGTCGTGCGTTTGATTCCTTCGGCACAAATAAAGGCCGTCACTTTATGGAGTTGTAGTCTGTACGGAGATACGAGGTCCTATTATATACCAGATGGTTTTCTCGGGGAATGATAGCTATGCCATAACTATGTATGAAGGTACTAGCATACAATTACTTACTGCAAGTGATTAAAGTAAATAAATGTTTATTTCAGTGGATGGCAATTGGGGTCCGTGGTTTGGTTGGTCGCCATGTTCAAAATCTTGTGACGGAGGCACGCGTCGACGGGAGCGGCGCTGTAACTATCCTCCTCCTACTCATGGTGGTAAAGATTGTCCGGGAAGAGCAGAACGAATACAAACATGTAATGAAGACGAATGTCCAGGTATAGATATGATCCTTTATAGTCTACTATATTGTTCAATGACTGGTTTTCTTAATAAAATTATTTAAGGAAAAAATATCAGTACCGTATGTTTATTTTTTTAATTTAGTAATCAGAATTAATAAAGTTTTAGATTTCGTAGTCAGAATTAAATATTGTTTTAACATTAACCACGTCTCTGACTTGATTGGATATATCAGCCTTAAAATCCTGGACCCAAGTGTAGATGCACATTTTATTGATACAATTGAAGAAAACAAATCCTGGACCCAAGTGCTTGTGCCTTAAATAGGTGATGCAGCATTACCTACATAATTTACACATACGTGCAATGTATATGTTAAAAATGTGTAACACATCATCTTATCAAACATGTTGACACGGACTTTTTTAGTTGATGGTAACTGGGGACCTTGGACACGATTTTCAACATGCAGTGTTACATGTGGATTTGGTACGATGACGAAAACACGAAAGTGTAATAACCCGAAGCCAGCAAGTGGAGGGAAGACCTGTCCAGGCCATGCAGTCGATGACAGAAGATGTAACCACAGACAGTGTCCCCGTATGTAAATTAGGCAATGTCCCCGTATGTAAATAAGACACATTTTAGGGTATGAGTTTTGCTTATCATTGAAGACCCTACTATGACTGAGATGTAGAACAGAAGTTCCTTTACTTTAATTTGCGTTGTAGTGTAATTGTTCACTTACATCCATACCCTGTCTTTCTAATTGAATAGTACACTTGATCTTGAATAGATATATAAAAATAAAATTACTGAGAAATCACTGGCACCTAAAAGGATACGAATGTAAATTAAGTTTGTGTAGAATGGATAAAAGCAATATGATTACCGAAATCCCACGGTAATGTTCATGCACCCTTGTCAAAATAAATAATATTGAAAGTTGGACTGGATTAAAATTTAGTTACGTAAACATTTAACTTATATTAATTTTGCATGTATATTTTCAGAGCATGGTGGATGGTCGCTTTGGTCCTCGTGGAGTTCGTGTCCTGTCACGTGTGGGGAAGGTGCGCGTGTCAGAAAACGGACATGTGATAGCCCCAAGCCACTGTTTGGTGGAGAGAAGTGTACAGGTTCAGATACGGACGAACAATTATGCAAATTGCCTAATTTATGTCCTAGTTAGTATAAATGTTATGTTTATATTTCGTTTCCGTTTTATTTGTAGTGAAAGTTCTGAACATTTCCACAAATTTACTTAACAATAAAATAACAAATGTTATTTTAACAATAAAAGTTTCCAAATATTTTCCTTTTTCAAAATTGACGCAAATATTATTTTTATTGTACATGTATTTTAGAATCCTATTAAAATGACAATGGAATAGTTCAATATTGCTTTAATATGTTCTATCACGTTCTAGACTAAGCTTGTGTCTGTATATTTTAGTACATGGTGGATGGTCGTCGTGGACTAATTTTGGAAGATGTTCTGGTCCTCCTTGTGGTAAAGGAACACAACGACGTTCCCGGAGCTGCACAAACCCCAGGGCTAGACATGGAGGTCGTCCATGTCGTGGATTTACATCAGATTCCAGAATTTGTATAAATGACAAAAACTGTCCTGGCGCTAGTAAGTTATTTATTTTCTTTTATTGGAGAACAATTAGAGAAATAGAAATAAAATGAAAAAGAAAATAGCACTGTAGGAACAGTTCGAAAATTTAAAACCGAAATTAATGCCCCCAACACAAATACACGACTCTCACTTTCCTGGGTTGGTATAGGCATTTGAATACAAAGTGGAGAGCTCGCGGTTAAACTAGTTTTATGGACACAAACGTCCCCTTTAGTACCTTCTTAAAGTCTGTGACTTAGGAGGGACCAAAGAATGAACTATCTGCCTTACAATGGCTAAATGAAGGCAATTTATGAGGTCGCAAAAAATTGCACATGAATATATACATTATAAAAGCTATACATAGTTGTAATGTAAAATATTTCAAAACTGACAATTTCCTCAATTAAACAAATGGATTGATTTGATTGATCGGTGTTTAACGTCCAGCGAGCAATTTTTCAGCTACATTCAAGACGAAAAAAAAAATTTAACGCCACGGCACTCGAAACAAGGAAAGGTGATGGGTAGGGACGGAGAATTTAGCCAGTGCAACAGGTCTCCTATGGACTACTCATCATGAGCATAATGCTCATAATGAGCTGTTACACTGGGTTCTTTAACGTGCGAAGAGGGTGGCAATCTCTCAACACGGGACCTCGGTTTTAGTTACGTCTCATCCGTAGGACGGATTGGTTGTGAATTTATACACCCCACACAACCGACGGACGCCCCTTCAAGCCAATAAGCTCTCAGTCCCATTTCGATACCCCGGGGTTCCCCCCTTTTAGAGGACTAGTGCCTCTAGGACGGAGAAACCTGGTGCTTATTACACCCGCCACACCCTCTGGGAGGGGGTAAACAAATGGAAGACAATCTGTTCAACCAGATGAGGGATTACATGATCATGCAGCAATAGGTTCAAAAGTTTACTGCTTTAACAGAGAGTGGACATACAACATATTTAACAGCCGTTTTACACTGGTGTATATTATTGTTGGAAGTGACATACTGCACACATTTTACACTGTAAGGTTTTGTTATGGATGCAGCTGGTTACTTCACAGTGACTATGAGATGTAGAACAGAAGCAAAATGATTTTTTCTTAATCTTTTTAAATATACCAAAGTTTCAAATCGATGTTTTACTTGAGTTACATCCAAATCCTTTCTTGTAAAGATACATTTCAGTTGTTATTGTTATTTTTGTGTATTTTTCAGATAACCCTCGGTGGTGTGAATGGAATGACTGGTCTCCCTGTACAGCAACATGTACAGGTTTAAACTCTATGCAGGTTCGACAGAGGGCTTGTTTATGTCCAGCCCCTAAAATGGGTCAAAGAAGTTGTCAAGGTTTGTAAATAGCTATATATTTAAATTACAGCATATTTGCACTGGAAATTTATCCCCATCAAGTTGATAAACCTTGTATAAAAATACAAGAAACAATGCCTATTTTCATCTTTATAATCATTGTAATAATGAATTACAAAACTAAATTTCAAGAGAGAATAGTTTTCTTCTGGTTGACTAAATATTTTATTTTTTAGGTGAAAATTTCCAAGTAAGAGAGTGTGTTAATGTTCCACCATGTAGGCCAGTTATAGTCTCACAACAAAGTAAGTTAAGTCTAAAAAAATAACTGTATACAATAAATACCATGGGTAATCATCAAGATATTCATGTTTAAATGTGAAAAACTCAAAATTGTGAGAAAGCCAGCAGAGTTGTTGTTTTCTGATAACCACAGGCCCCTTAGTAAAGGCCAGTGCTAATGGCACATGGGTTAAAATACAGAAATAGTTGAGATTTCCCCCTTTCCCCCACACCAATGTTTTTTTTATTGCATTTACTTTCATGTATTTTTTTGTAACTTTGACCAATGTTTTACCTGTCTAATTTTAAGTAAATCCCAATTAAATTCAGAAACCTGATAAATACATCATATTTGCATTATAAATGGGGAAGAACCCAAAAATGACAAATGGCAGTTTGAACTGGACCTGTATTTTATCTGTCTAAAATTGATTTGAAAACTAGAACTGTGAGTGATCTCACCGAGTGATACCCCCCGCTTGCAGTTTAGTAGGAGTTGCGCTTACAAGGTACATGCCCCCCTTTTTCGTGAAAGTACAAGTTGAATTATCTCCCCTTTTAAATTTTGGACAGCAACCATATTCCTTCATGCACATCTGCAGGTAGTGTACTACAAGTGTGTAAAGTTTCATAAAAATCCAATAAGCCATTTAGGAGGAGTTGCGCTTACAAGGTACATGCCCCCCCCCATTTTCATGAAAGTACAAGTTAAATTATCTCCCCTTTTGAATTTTGGACAGCAACCATATTCCTTCATGCACATCTGCAGGTAGTGTACTACAAGTGTGTAAAGTTTCATAAAAATCCAATAAGCCGTTTAGGAGGAGTTGCACTTACAAGGTACATGCCCCACCTTTTTCGTGAAAGTATAAGTTGAATTATCTCCCCTTTTAAGTTTTGGACAGCAACCATATTCCTTCATGCACATCTGCAGGTAGTGTACTACACGTGTGTAAAGTTTCATAAAAATCCAATAAGCCGTTTAGGATGAGTTGCACTTACAAGGTACATGGACGGACGGACAGACAGACGGGGCGATTCCTATATACCCCCCAAATTTTGTTTGCGGGGGGTATAATTACATGTCAATTTTATATATAGAAGTTTAGTTGATGGTTGGAAACAAATAAAAACATCATTTTGTGTATAAAAAGGGAGATAACTTGGAAATTACAATTATATGATATCTTAAAATTGAACTAGACATGTATTTTATCCATCTAAAGATAATTTGCAATCAATTCAATGTATAAAAATCGAGTTGATTGTCTGAAACAAATAAAGAAATAATTGTGCATAATAAAGGGAGATAATTTGGAAATGACAAATGTGTGATATCTCAAAATTGAAAAAGACCTGTATTTTATCCATCTAAAGCTAGTTAAACATTTTTTAAGCCAATATCATTACTAAAACTTTGAGATCATGTCAGCACACCAAAGGTTGAGGCTACCCATCATTCATCAAACAAATAGCTGAGCTTGACTTTTGTCGCAACTCGGTAAAAAAGTAACTTTCTCAATGATACAGCTGAAAAATAGCTCACTTTGTGTTACACACCAAGACCAACTAAAATGGCTGAATACTGGTTACTTACCATAGTCATTATTTGTTTTCTGTTTGCTGTGATAAAGGAGTATATATACTTCCCGTAGAATTAAAAACAATTCCATTTTCAGTGAACCTCTTCTTTATCCCAGTGTTTAAGCCTCATACACATAAACTTTATATTTTAAGATACTGCACTAACATAGTATATATATCATACCTTTTTCAGACAGAAATGTTGGCAGTGCAAATAATGAGGAAGAAGTTAATTTGAATAGTACAATAACAAGTATACCAGAGGTTATTTCTGTGAGTAAATCTGGCATGTTCAGGATTTGAAAATTTGCACATGGATACATTTTTATTCTAGTGACATTTTAATAATATCAAAGTTTCAGTAAATATATAAAACAAGATGTGGATATCAAGTATGTCAGAATTTACTTTTGTCCACTAAATAAATCTTATGGAAAATAATTAGTGAATATTAAAATATCAAGGATAATAGTTTTGTTGTATAGTCACTATTAAACAATTATATCTTAGCCACTCAACATTCTAATTGGAGAAAAACAAACATTATATAAGGAAAACAACAAATCTACTCAGCATTTTGAAAACAATAAGTGCATCTTTCTCTATCAATAGTTTGTTAAAGCTTCTCGTCAGCATAGTATCAAACCTCTTTTTCTTGAAATTTTGAATGCTGTTTTCCTCTAGGAGTTAGACACTGGTAGCTGCTAAACAATCTCACATAACACATCTACATTGGATGAGGATGACTGTCATTAATTGGGTGTTTAAAACCACAATCAACAATAGTTTATTTATATCATAGCAGTTAGTTTTATTCAAGGGAGAAAATCTGAGTATCCAAGGACACCAAACTGAGAAACCTTATCACATCAAGTTATAGGGAGGGAGTAAACCTCCCACAGGTGACAGGCACCGATAATAGAGGTAGATGTAAATTTAACTAAGAATGAGACACAGCCATGGATAACAGTATTGACCATCATCAACATAAGTCAGAACTACAAGTTTCTGAAAAATAATCCAAAAAAATATTTCCCAACACGAAAATCCACAATCAAGAAAAATACACTATAAATATACATTCTTAAAAATATTCTCCATAAAGATTTTTTTATTTGATAAAAGTGGGTTAGGGTTATGGTGTTTAACGCCACTTCCAACAATATTTCAGCTATATCGAGGCAGTCAGTTTTATTGGTGGAGGAAACTGGAGGACCCGGAAAAAACCACTGACCTATCGCAAGTCACTGACAAACTTTATCACATAATTTTGTATCAAGTACACCTCACCATGAGTGGAATTCAAACTGACAACTCTAGTGGCGATAGGCAATGATTGCATTCTTTATAAAAGTGAAATGTTATTATCTCTCATACTGGTAAACTAACTTGTGATTCTTTCCATTATCAGGATCAAGACCTCGCAAAAGCTAATGGGAAGGGGTAAGAAATGAGACAATTTAAAAGAAAATGTGTTCATGCATACTGATATGACAGTCAGTATGAATAACAGGGAACCAGACTTCCTGTCATGTGACTATGTTGCTGATAATGCAAGGCTTTGTGAACAATTTACAAGATGTGTTTTCATTAGGTTGAAAAAGTTGGGTTAAAAAATTCATGAAATGAAAGATGTGTGATATGGCGTTATTGTATAAATGTATGTATATATTACTGTTGTTTTGTGATGTATATATTTTATAAATTTGTCTTTGATGTTTGTTATGTTGTAAATTAAAATGAAATAATCATTTAAAATACATTTCTGTATTATGTGTATATTGCAATCTTATAATAAAATCTGGCCTGGTAACAGGGGTTGCCTTTTATGAGAGGGGTCTTATAATAGGGAGACTACTACTGTAATCCCTTTCAAATTTTTTTTTAATCTATCCTTAAAGGTGCATTCTTATGCCAGTAATGTTAATATCAGTTACAGGAAAAAAGGGACATGCTACCTAACAATAAGATTATTTGTATTTCTATATATTTCCTTGATTAAATTTCAAACCAGTTCTGCTTAATGTGTGATCTAGTCATCAGGAGAGAAAGGTTTTGGAACTTCATAAACATGTAATCAGTTTAACCCTGGTACCATATATTGCCTGTCCCAAACCTTGGTCTTGATTCCCATCAGCTTCTGTTTTGTTCTCTTTGTGTTGTATAGGTTTAGAAGAGCCCAGGGAGTGGTTCATTTTGTTATAGTTATGATTGTAGACCATCACTGATCAAGTAAAAAATATATAATAAAACATGTTTTTAAGAATTTCTTTATTTTCTTTACAAAGATATTTATATCAGTTGCAAAACGATCACTTGATACAAAATTTTCCTTGAGAGAAAAAAAAAATAAAAAAATTATTTGAGAATACATGTAATAACAATATAAAAACAGAATATAAAATCTAACTTAAAATTAAAATTAAATTGTATGCATTATTGGCAACATATACCAAAACAAACTTGATCAATTACTTTGTAAATGAACCACTAGTACAGTGAATCCTGTGAAAACCAAACCCTCAAGAAAACAGAAACCGAACTTCAATCTTGGGCTGAAGGAGCAGTGCTCATCGTGAGGGCTGGTTAATTTAACCTGTATAAACCGAACATCGGTATATTCTGAACACAAATATTGGTCCCAAGGAGATTCTGTTTTAAAATGGTTTCACTGTATAATCATCATTTTATATTTACAAACATACTTTGATATTACCTTGCAAAAGTAATTAAGAAACTAAAATTTAATTAAAAAACAAAATAAAAAATATCAATTTAGCATTTTACACTTGCATAATTTTCACTTTCATTTTCAAATCTTTATATATACATGTAATAAAGTTGTGTCTGTTCAGTAAAAAAAAAAAGAAGACTTGTGTGTTTAAAATATTGTTAAAAACATTTCATTCTGATACCAATATTGAATACATTCTTTAACAGGACCAAAAAAAATGTATCTACTGTATTATAGAATTAGCCATGTTATACAATATTGAAGTTATATTGTGAAAATCGGTTTTATTGGTTGCTACAAGAAATAATTGGCACCGAATCCCAGTAAAATAGATCTTGCCAAAGACTAGAATCAAACTCACAAACCTTACCATTGCCAGCGGCTGGTTGTATAGTAATATAAAGAAATCAAATGATATCTACTAAATTCCTCGACGTCATAACTATAAACAATAAATCTTAACCTTATGACCAGTATAACAGCTATCATCTACCCAAACAAAGACTAATAATCTATACTGTGTCAGTTTCACGTCAGTTGAAAACTGCTTACTTAATTGCAGATGCAATTTTCTGCAATTTAAATTCAACAATGATATATCCTTCATTTGAATCGCTTTGAGTGTACACATTTTATTTGGGTTAGGGCTAGGGCTATGGTGTTTAACATCACTTTCAACAATGTCTCAGTTATATTGTGGCAGTCAGTTTTATTGGTGAAGGAAACCAGAGAAAACAACCAAGCTGTTGAAAGTCACTGACAAACTTTATCACATAAAGTTATATCGAGTACACCTCAACATGAGCGGGATTTGAACTCACAACTGTAGTGGTGATAGGCACTGATTGCATAGGTTACTGTAGTTGTCAATCCAACTACCATATGATCATGACCACGGCGACCCATTTCCTTATTCGGTTGACATAGAAGATTCAATATGGACTTTTCTGCCATTGTTTGTACCAAAAGTGTAACATGGGAGTAATCAGGTGGATATCTTCAGAATTCCTCATACTGTCATCCAGTAAATAAAATGAAGACAAGACGATGCAAGACAATTTTGTCATATTCTACTCACAAACAAACCTCAGATATGCCTAAACATAAACAGAAAGTTGTTATTAAAAATGTAGAGGTAAAATTATCATTATAAGTTGAATAACTCCTGGTCACATTAGAAACAAAGAAGGTGACCACCTAATGTTAAATCTCCATAGAGAAAGTCAAGGACATATCCATTCATTCCAGTTGTCAAGGGAAAATATAAAACATGGACCATTTACATTGTGATGGAGTATATTATTGGATTTTCAATGCAAAAGAGTAAGTATTGGGCATATAAAATGTAAGTACCATAAATTATGGAATTGGTTCATGTGACATAGTATATATGTATCCCTACATTGTATATAAACAAACCCAATTCAGAATGGAACATTATTGTGGAATAGTCTCACTGTATCAAAAAATAAAATAGAACAATAACTAGAGGCCCACATGAGCCTGTATCACTCATCTAGTTATAAAGTATCAATGTATCATTCAACAATTATTTCTGTACATTGTGGGTTCAATCAAGTTTGTTGTTTCTAAGAAGATATCTTTACATTCTTTGAAGTATCAGTTATAAGGGTTAAACAATTAAGGACAAAATAAAAATCTAAAAAGTTTCTTGTGCTAAAATAATTCTTCATTGAAAACCTAACATATAATAGGTAGGCCATTCAAAGTGAATTATGTGTTTCTTAGACATTCTACCATCTTCCTAAAAGATCAGAAGTAATCTTTGTACATCATTCTTCATTGTTAATTGTTCATGTTTTTTTTTTCTTAAAAAAAACTCCTGTCTGGAAAAGGTACTTCTAACAAACAAAAATGTTGCATGATCATGATGTTTGTCCAATATGGGTAAAGCACTACAAATTGCACTATAAAATACAAATCATGGAACAACAATGAATTGTTCAAAATATGTACATGCAAAATATGAAATAGTTATCTACAAGCACTAATTACAGCACTACTACATTTGTATATTTACATCTTATAAATTTAAAAGGTAACCGTACTTAGGCCTTAAATAAAATATAGGTTTCCTGTTTACCTATCTACACACAAAACTACCCTTATCCCAAAACTGTTGTTGTAGTTTCAATAGAACATGATTTTTCCCTTGTTGTTTTTTTTTCAATTCAAAAGTGGGCAAGAGATAAAAAAAAGAATTCTGAGAGTATTGCACATAGCAATACATTGTCCCCTACCGGCTGCAAAAATCAGAGGACCTAAAATATTAGAAGTATCACCTTGCAGTGACTAGATTTTAAATTACAAGTTCAAGGGCCATAACTCAGCCAAAAATCATTCGACCGGAACGAAATTCGAGCTTAAACTGTAACTCATCTAGATATAGCCACATACCAAATATCAAGTCAATATATCAAAGGACGTAAAAAAAAAAGTCCGGAAAACTTAAATTTTTAATGTGACGGACGGACGGACCCTAAAACTATAGTCCCCTTCAGCTTCGCCGGTAGGGGACTAATAATCTCCATTATACCTATACACAAATAAAACTTTGAGTCAGTAAACAACTAACCAATATTATTACTTAAATAAGGCCTATGATTGGTACTGGGTCATCTCTAATATACAAGTTTTAAAACTACACGGGTAACACTGATCATCTACTTCACTCAACACAATCTAATTACAAGTCAATCAAGAGCCTGTATCACTCACCTGATTTATGTAGACAATCAACAAAAAATAATCTGGAATTCCTCATCAGAGGGTGAAGGACATGGTGGATTTCAGACCAAGACCAAAATTACAAGTTTGGTAGAGGTTGACCCTAGTATCATTTACGGATGAATTGGATTAAATGTGTGAAATGTCTTCTGAGAATCTGTTTCCATGGTGGCAGTTACCTTAGATTTCAGATCGGTACCAAAATTACAAGTTTTGTAGAAGTCTTGGTACCATTTGTGCGGTTTCTGAGAAGACTTTTGAAATTTCAGCCGTTCAGAATTATTGGAAATCGCAACAATGTTGAAGTTCTGATGAGCACCAAGGATTCAAAGTTTGTAAATTACCACAGTCCTGTCAACTTTGGTTCAAATTTGCATTGTGGTTACAGAAGATTTTTAAAATTAGCCAAATTTGTAAACTACAGTAGACTCCACTTAATTGCAAAATTCGGATTACCTCAAAAAAAGCTTAAACACTGATCCATTTACCATTCATTTAACGTTAAAACACCCAGTTAATTGCAAAGCGGTTAATGGCAAAATTCGCTTTATTGCAAAGACAATTTTTGCCAAAGATGTATAAAAGTGTCGGTTATTTGCAAAACTACCCTAGAACTGATAAAAAAAAAAGAAGGAGAAAAAAAAACTCCAATACACCTTTGAGCTAATTGATTGATTTTTACGATGTTGAAACATCGTGTGGTGATAACCTGATCAGACATTTGGAGACGTTTTGAACTATATATGTACAATGTATAAATTTCAAACAAAAACTAGAATACATGTATATCTAATAGAAATGTTTATCAATTGCATGTACTGTAAATACTGTTTAAATTTCAGTCACACAAAGCTTTATCTCTATGTTCTATCATAGTAACAGCAGTCATGAATGTTGGTTTGGATCATCAAATACAATTTGAATAGTACATGCCCTAAGTATGGAACAGGACAAGTTTAGTCTTTGGCCTTTTGGTTTCAGGAGAAGAACGATTGGCAGGATCATCATATATTCAAGCCAACATAGATTGAAATTGGTCCAGTGGTTTCTGAGAAGAAATCTAAAACGAAAACTTCAACGGACAGACATAAAGTTATGGCAAAAACTCACCCTGGCCAAGTGAGATAAAAATAAGTTGAATCTTTTGGGGTTACTTGTGATTCCCCAATAAAATAAAATCCAAAAAACATTTAATACATAAATCAGTTACATTGTTCTTCTCACTGATCAAAATGAATAATTACAAATCTACATGTATTACACTTTCACAACACATTTACAGTACTCTTTAAAACCTATTGATGTTTACACTTGTGTGTCTTCTACTTCTCTCTTTGCTCCTATCTTTGGTTTGTCTTGTTTCACACTTTCCTAAGAAGTCGTCCACTCTATTATCCCAGTCATTTTTTATATTTGCACTATCTGTTCCAATGAACCTTTCATCATCTTCACTGCTATCCTGTGTCTGTTCAGACTTTATGGCTGTTGAATCACTCAACTGCGAAAAGCAACAAATCAACTTTTGATTGGTTAATCGACAAATGTTTGAACATCATTTGAGAGGTATTTCAGCTATGACGAGGACAATTTTTAAAGAAATCAGCAAGTAAGTAAAATAGTGGTGACATGATGAGTCTATGAGTGAAAAGGCAGCCATATCTTTCGTCTGACTAGATGAGGAATCTTGTAGATGACCTGGCGTACATCATTTGAATTTTAAGAAGAGAAGAATTTTAATGTTTCAGCCAATGAGAAACAAGGATGTTCAAGGTAACCACATTTTTTTTTGCCAGAGGTCAATATTGACGATTAGGGTTTATCTTCAGTGAAGTAATGGTTAGCATGCTTGCCTCGATTGCGGTAGATCGTGGGTTCGAGTCCTGGTCGGGTCAAACCAAAGACTTAAAAATTGGTATTTGTTGCTTCTCCACTAAGCATGCAGCAATAAAGACGGGTTGGCTCGTAATCAGGATAATGTGTCCGAGTGGGGCGACATATCTATCGGGGGACTGTTGTTCAGTGAGCTAGCACTATAAAAATCTAACTCAGCTTGTTGGTCTAGTACAAAGTATCATCTCATTGAAAATTAACTTGGTCTCACCATGATATAGCTGAAAAATTGCTGAATTGACATTAAACAACAATCATTCACTCCACAAGTAGGAGAAATTCAGATATTTCCAGAATGGTGCAGGGCAAAATTATATAACTTACGTAGAATTTAAAAACAAAACACCTATATTTGGCTGAATTTACAAACCTATTTCTTCCATAAAATATAAAGATAAAACTCCATAGAACTAAGGATTAAAGGTAACACTTGCAAGTCTTTTGGGATTATTTCATGTCCATGTATGGAAATTTATTCTCAAAATAAAAAGGTTGATTTTACACATGATATATTTTTGTGGTTGTCAATTTGCAAGCAGAGCCTGAATCCAAACTAGGCAGCGAAATCAATGGTATTTTTGAGAACCCGGAATATCTATCATGATATTCTGTTATCTGCTGTGGATTTCCTTATCTGAATGAGGAATTTTCTAAAACATTATCCACAACAATACAAAGACAATATTGAAATTATGATTAAGACTTTTGAGGTGATCAAATGCCAACAATCCAAAACATGTTAAATTTTTGTATGCCTAGTACAGAAAGTGTTCAACTTCTATTCAAACACCAATTTCATAGTCTTTGGTTTGATCAGGGATGGAAGCTATTATCTTATTCACTTAATGTGACCATGCAAAAAATTACACTATGGAGCAGTTAATAATGCAGTATAATAAACTGGATTTTCATAGTGACGATTGTTAAGGAATGAATATCATTATTTTGTAGATGTTAGTATATATACCTTTCTAATTTCCATTTCATAAATGTTAATATAGATATTATTAATTCAACTGACATGCATGCACATCTTTATCATTTTTTCAGTACTTACATGCATTTTCATTGTAATGAAAATTCATGGATTGAGACTTTTTTCAAATAAACTTCTTTTCAACTCATCTTCTGGTTTTGTTTTTGCTTTATTCCACAAACAATGTTCAACCATGGATAAATGTACCCAACAATATATTCTTATTTTTCAAGGAAATAAATACACTGTACACAGAAAGTTATACTTATTTCCAAAGGAATAACATACCCAGGTAATTATATTTGTTTCCCATTTTTTAAAAGATAAATTATTTATGTTAACAGAACACTATAAAAGAAAAATGCCATATTTCTATATTCATCAAGGTTTGATAGTCCATATTCACATATATATATATGTCCAAATTTTTTTTTAATATCCCAGTAGAAAGCTTCTATTTTTGTCATAAATTAAGGAATAAATAGTGTTGTTACAGTGCATTTAGAGAACTAATGATTGTGATTCTAGATAAGGATTCTTCATAACAATGATATGGCAACTAGTACAGGAAAAAAAGTTCCCAAAATCAATATTAAAATACTACAGCAGCTATTTATAGTATGAGAAACACATTACTTGTAATTAACTTCAGAAAACTTTTACCCTCTAAATATTGCTTATTTCTGATAATGTATAATCACAAATATTAACTTTTTATTCCCTTTAAAATAATCCTTTTTCATATTTTTTTCAAATCATGATTTTGAAAGTTTTTGTTTAAAGAATACATTTGTGCAGGGCCAAACTTTTCCCATGGCAAATATTATTCACAAATCAAACCTTAAAAAACACCCCAATGCCATATCATTATTTAACCAGAGATGAATGAAGTAGAACTTACACATCCAGGTAGGTTATTGTTTTGAGCATTTTGCTTTCTTAGCCTAAAATAAAATCATAGCACTATACAGTCACTGTCTACTTCTAAGTATTCATGCACTGCCACAATATATAATACATGTTAAAGTACAGTCAAACTTGTTCTCAAGGTCACCTTTGTGACAATGGAAAGATGACCACACAAGATAATTGACCATTTACTTTATATCGTTCAATCCTGATTGTCAGTTACAGTCCGTAGTGATTTGGGTATTACTGTCACCAGAAAGTTATTTATTGGAAAACATGGCGATCGATGTGTACTTTTCAGAACGATTTACAATAAATAAGTTAATTTGATAGTCTAATTGGTACAATCATATATTGAGAACACCTCCAAGGTTAATTAATATTACCATAATATTACCAATGATTTTTTGAAGTCTTGGATTAAAATGACAGTTAAATAAATGTAAACTGAAGCGATGGGATAAAATTTGAGTGAACGCCGACCGCGTTAGTGGATTAGGGCTAGGGTTATGGAGTTTTATTGGTGGAGGAAATCAGAGTACCTGAACAAAAAACTGACCTGTCGCAAGTCACTGACAAACTTTATCGAGGTGACTCCTTAATTGAGTTTAAATAACACTTAAATCCTTTCAGGAGAGTTTTAAACAGGCTGTTTAAAGCAGGTGACCATCAAGGTAAGCTTGACTGTATATTAACATCCAGCTAAATGATTCATACAATTCAACCAGTCACAATGTTTATAATGCATCTATCCATACAGTCCAATCATATACCTTATAATATGATAAATAATAATGGAGGGTTAATGACATATAATCTATATACATTCTAAAACATTCTGTATACTTACAATTCATATGTGTCTGAATTCTATATTAAAGCAAAAAGAGCAAAATTCATCTATAACAAAATTTCATAAATACAAAATGCTACGAGTTGTACTCAAGTGAGACGGTTCTACAAATAGAGAGAATTAATACATACCCCCATATTATCATTAAAAATCTGAAAATCAACTCACAATACAGAAATGCAGTCAACATTAACACTTGTATAATTAATTCAAAAGAACTATTACTAGAACTGATATAGATGCAACTGAACACCAAACTGAAAGAAAAAACATTTTAATCTCAAGTAAAACATAATAATTGTGAAAGTTACTGTACCTTAGATTCTTCCCTGAGGGGTTCTGCATCTCTGTCATACACAGTTTGTTCAGCAGTAAAAGGCTCTTCTTCACCAGTAGTAGAAGTCAATGTATCAAGAAGTTCTGCTTTCTTTTTCCGTTCATCAAAGTCTGGTATGGCTTCTCTTGTCAGGTCTAGCTCGTCTCTGAAGGAACATGTGTAACTTACATTTATACTGGCATGTTAAAGTAAGAGTTGTATATCTAGCTTGTCCCTGAAGGAACATGTGTAACTTATACTGGCATGTTAAAGAAAGAGTTGTATAGTGAAAACTTGATACTAGAGGCTCTCACTTATTTTACTTTGGATTTTAAAGGTAATATTTTAGGATGAAATTCTTTTTCTTTTTCTTTCTTATCAACACAAAAAAAGGCATTTGGTAGAAAACCTTCTAAGAAACTTTCCAGCCAAGTCTGATTTAAATGATTCTTTGGTGTCAGAGAAGAAGAATTCCAAATATACATGTATTTACCTCATAGGGTCCTATGTTAAATTTGTAATTTTGAGGTAGCCATCTTGGATTTCCAATCAAAGCAAAGATGATCAGACAAAAAAAACACAAAACTTTGTAGGAAATTCAGGGCTTTCATTTGAAGCCGGTTGCTGCCAAAATTTGACGTCTACACTTCACTCTGCCGCTGGCTACTTTTTATGGCTGAACTATCGTAGCAGACGAACACAACTATAGTTTGCCAATATGGTAGCGGTTTCGGACTTAGGAGTGATAGCATTCATGTTTGAAATGTTAGATGAAGAAGAAGAGGCTATGGAAATAGAATTGAAATATCTAACTAGCTATTCCATTTTCAATGAACCAAAAAAAAACAACGCTGGCAAACGGGATACAGTACCAAAAGTTCGAGTATACGAAGATGTTTTAGATGAAATACGAGTCTACAGAAATATTTGTGATTTCAAAACTCATTATAGAATTGACATGGAAATGTTTTATATTATCCTTCGTGAACTACATCCAATATTGGAACGTCATAACATCGGGGGCTCAGTGCCTATTCATCCAGAGAAGCAGCTCCTTGTTTTCCTAAATTTCATGGGAAACCAGCAATCCATGAGAGAATGTGCTCATTTTTTTGGATTGTCAATTTCAACAGTTATAGATAGATAGATTTATTTGATTAAATATCAACAGCAAACATTACAAATACAGTAAACATACAATTTATAAGACAATGTAAAACAATGCAAAGTATTAAAATATCATAAGACATACCATATACAAAACGGTCTACCTTTTATGATTTACTGATAAGAATTTTAAAAAATCATGTACATGAATTCCAATACTACATGAATCATTGAAAAGTAAGAGTAAAAAAAGTTGATATTTAATCAGGATAGCCCATGAAAGCCGTATGGCTTATTTCCAATGGGGTCCCATTTGGCACTCATCTTACTTAACTCTGACTAAAAAAGTAAAAAGATTTCATGACTTTGGCAGGTTTTTATCATTGAAACTATAAGTTAGACAAAGATGTCAATTTGATCGAAATTTGTCAGATAAAAATTACTTAACACCAATTTTAAAAGCATTCATATTTTTTATACTTTTTAAACTACCGATATTTGGCAAAAAAGTTCCAGTCCTTTATTGCATTATAATAAAAAGTAAATTTGTGTTGACCTTTTATAGATGGTACCCAAAAATTAAACTCGCTAGATCTTGTATACTGTTGATGACAGTCCTTAATTTTTGTAAAGTTATATTTCATGTAAGATGGGCTTTTGTTATAAAATATCTTATGAACAGGAGTAATAAACCGTACTAGCTAAGATCTATCCATTGGTGAAGTATCATTGCTATATCGTGTATAGCTGAGAGAAAAAAAATCAGGACGGACGGATATGCCCTGATGGAGGCAAAAAAAAAAATTGAGGTTGGAAGATAGGCACAGACTACCACTCCTGGTAAGCCGAGTTCCGTTTAGTCCGGTTGAAGTAATTTATAACTAGAGGCTCACATGAGCCTGTATCGCTCACCTGACATAACTAAGTCCTCTTAAGAATGTCTGCATGCCGAATACATCTAAGTTACTATTCAAATCCCATAGGGTTCTATGTTAAAACTATGTCTGCTCATGGCAGCCATCTTGGATGGAGGTAGTAGTCACTGGACACAATTTTAAAAGTATACTACCCAAGGACCATCCATGCCATATTTGCTTTAAATTGGCTGACTGGTTTCAGAGGGAAGACTTTTAAACAATTTTCCCATAGGGTCCTATGTTAAAACTATGTCTGCTGACTGCGGCAATCTTGGATGGAGGTCGGGCTCACAGGACATAATTTTGAAAGTTTACCACCTAAGGACCATTCATGCCATGTTTGCTTTAAATTGACTTGCTGGTTTCAGAGGAGAAGACTTTTAAACATTTTTTCCATAGGTCCTATGTTAAAACTAAGTCGAGTCATGGTGGCCATCTTGAATTTCCGATCAGCAAACGATTCACAAGTTTAGTACAGGATCACCCAATGATCAGTCCATGTAAAGTCACAATTCAATTGGCTTAGTGGTTTCTAACAAGAAGATTTTTACTATATAGCAGTTCATAAAGGCGTTTATTTCACAACATAGTAGATATTAGGAAAATGGGGTATAGTTCATAAAGGCGTTTATTTCACAACGAAACATGTCAAACGGGTTCATATACGTTGTAGATGCACATTTTATTGATAAAATTGAAGAAGAAGAAAATATTCTGGACCCAAGTGCCTGTGTGCGAATCAGAAGGTGACAAGTCTTGACGAAATGTACGATTTTACATAGGCAAAGTCAAAAGTTTATTAACATTATGTCAATTTATGATTCGGAGCTGCACAAGCCCATTTTGCTCATAGACAATCATTTCACACAAAAATATTTTGCAGTACTCTCCTTTTTCCTTTTGGTCGCCATCTTGGAACTAGACGTCTAGTACACGTTTGGAATAATCGACTACGGTTGCAAATTTTCATCACTTCCGGTTGACTAAATCATGTTCGACTGGTCCATAGTTCGAGTTATAAAACAATAGTTGACACCCGAAGTTGGCCTATGTATCAAGGATTAAAAATGAGTAATCCCATAATAATCTGGGTTTGATGTATAAAAGAGCCCTTTTGATCTCCAATTTGTCCATAATTTATTTTGATTAAAACTAAAGTGAAACGCCAGATCAAAAACTCTTTTATTGTATCATTTATCGTTCTTCCATGATATGATGAAGTTCAAGGATTTGACAAAATTAATGTCGTAATCTCTGAAACGCTTTAATGAACGAAAATATAAATATTTGAAATATAAGAACAAGAATCACTCTGGTACGGACACGTAACAATTATCGGATATCAATTTGGCACCAAATCTAAACTTGTCTTTTTATGTGCAAAATATGATACATGATAGAGGACTTGATTTAGGCTTTTGGGAAATATTGAAACCTTTGAAATGGACAAATATTACAAGCTTTTTCATGACAAATGGTTGAAAAGATCCACTGAAATTTTTATTTCTCTGTGAATTTATATTTATATAAAAAAATAAATTCTACAAAATGTTTACTTCAAAGCAGACTTGTTTTAACAAACAATGTTCAGAAAATATATATATATACAGTTAATTGGCTAATAAAAGAAAAGAAAGATATTTTTTAAACATTATCTGTTCCATTATTGGATGATATAAAGTTAAAGTCACAGATTATTAATCTGTAAAGCAGAAAAGTCAAAATTTGAAATATTTCACCTTATCAACACTTTTCAGGCATTTGGAATGATGCAATGATTTATCTTTACGTATTTGGCGTGAAGCTTTTGTTTGTGTAAAATGAAACAGCAATAAAATTTGATATTATTATAATTAAATATCTGACAATAAGCTCAGAGCAATTTGAAATTGATGCAAAATTCCAAACAACTTGACATTTTGAAAGGAAGGAGGCTAAAGTAAAACAAAAAATAAATATATGAAAAATAAGAATTTTAGGAAGTTAAAATATGTGTCAGGAAACCCCCAGAATGCAGGATTTTGCACCATTTACCCTACAGCTTCTAGGGGCCTTGGCGGCGCAGACCCCCGGCCAAAATTTTTCAGACTCACTTCACTCGCCGTTCTCCACCTACTTTTTCAAAATAGCCTCCTACTTTTGAAAGTGTTGAAAGCCCTGGAAATTATTTGAAATTTTAGACAAGAGTTCATGATTAACCCTTGTAGCCATGTAGAATTCCAAATGAACCATAATAATCACATAACCAGAGGCTCTCAAGAGTCTGTATCGTTCACCTGGATATAAAAAGAACCAATTGATCCTATGTAAAAAACTTTGTCCTGCAGTGGTAATCATCTTGGAATTCCGATCAACATAAAAAACACAGTTTGTAAAGGACCTTCCAATGACTGATGCACATTTTAGGTTCAATCAGTGCAATATTTCTGTATTTTCCCCATGTGGTCCTGTGTTAATACTATGACCTGTGGTGGCAGCCATCTTGAATTTTGATTATTTCTGGGCAGTTTGGTTTCAGAGAAGAAGCATTTTGAAACATTTTTCCCATAGGGTCCAATGTTAAACTAAGTCCTGCCGTAGCCGCCATTTTGAATTTCATATCGGAACAAAAAACTTAAGTTTGCAGAAGACCATCCAATGAACATTCATGTACAGTTTGGCTTTAATCATATTTGTAGTTTCTGAGAAGAAGGCATTTGAACATTTTCCCATAGGGTCCAATGTTAATCTATGTCCTGCGGTGGTGACCATCTTGGATTTCCGATCGGCATAAAAAACAGAAACTTGGTAAAGGACATTCCAATGATCATTCAATTACAGTTTGGGTTCAGTCAGTTCTTTAGTTTCAGAGAAGAAGATCATTGAAATTTCAGCCAATCAGAGCATATTATTGGCCCTGGTAGCCATGTTGAATATCCGAGTGGAACGAAAAACAGAAACTTTGTAGAGGACCATCCAAGGAACATTCCTGCTAAATTTGGTTCCAATTGGCCAAGTGGTTTCGGAGAAGAAGCTTGAAATGTGAAAAGTTTACAGACGACGGATGCCAAGTGATGTCAATAGTTCACCTGGACCTTTGGTCCAGGAGAAAAGGTCCAGGTGAACTAAAAATGTTGAGGAGTAGCATATTATTTGCCAAGAATTTTTCCATTTGGGTCAGTTGCCTGAGAGAAAAAGAATAGAAATCTGTGAAAACTTACTGATGACAGACAATGATGAATGCTAATGGGGCCAAGTTAGCTAAAAATGACTGCTGTTGTGTTATTCCCACCACTTTTAAACTAAATTTTACTTTCTAAACAATTCATTCAAGATCTTGAAAATAAATATTGACACAATAAAGATTATAATACAGCAGAAAATGTAAAACATCTGACATAAAAAAGGCTAATAGGTTCTTTCATACGTTGATATGGAAGACCAGTGGATCTTCCACGAGTGATAGAAATTTTATTTCTTTTCACGAGTGGAGTGCAGCGGAACGAGTGGAAAGACATGAAAAATTTATATCACGAGTGGAATATCCGGTGATGTTCCATATCAACACATAAAAGTACCTATTTCTTCCATAAACAACATTTGTTTTCATATACACACACCTATGTATGGCTTTCATTGATCGATACCTCATTTACATATCAGGTATTATTGTGCACTACGTCATAGTACGTGACTGAGAAATGTAGGTCATAGAGTATATTATGTTGCTTAACGATAAAAAGAGCTTTAATTAACCCATTGACTGCAACGTTTGGTGTATAACCGTAACGCCGTGTGCGGTATTATTCCTGATGTTATGACCCTTTCATCAGGGTGACGTCATTTTAACTGCAATGTGACGTTACTTACCGTTTCTTCCCCCTTAATTTTAAAGTGGTTCTATATGTGCAATATCTGTATCTGACTTTAAATTGTGTAATCTAATTATAATGCATTTGAGTAACTTATTCTTAAAGAAAATAAAAATAAAAGTAAATTTCTTTCCCAAGTATATGTCCCTAGCGCAGTCTACCAACAAGGGACGTATACAGACTTGCCTACCCCTTTTTGTTAAAAATAGTAAGGTGCTTGAAAAAAAATAGTAAGTTGGGATAAAAAATAGTAAGGCTCTTTTTTGTTGTTGTCACAAAATGCAATTTTAAGCACAGAAACTACACATATTGCAAATGGCACATGATATAATCACATAATGTTAACATTTTAA
The DNA here is from genome assembly GCA_002080005.1 of Gigantidas platifrons. Taxonomy (NCBI): domain Eukaryota; kingdom Metazoa; phylum Mollusca; class Bivalvia; order Mytilida; family Modiolidae; genus Gigantidas; species Gigantidas platifrons. The sequence continues at coordinate 303,971 of MJUT01042648.1, read as the reverse complement.
ATCGATTTTGGGTTTATTATAAAAATTTTGACAAAGTTTGTTTTGACATCGTTTTTTTAATCACCGGAAATGCCGATACGATCTATAATATACGGAACCGCAATGAAATGACGGACCGGAACCCAAAACTTTCCGGAAATACCGCAAATTTGCCGAATCGAAAGAAAAGGATTGACAACAATCGTAAGGGCATAATATAGCCCAAAAAATTGTGAGCCTTACACCAAAATCTTAAGGGTAGGCAAGTCTACATATATGTCCCTAGTGCAGTCAAAGGATTAAATAGTTTCCAAATCGTAATTTTACAAGAAAAAATATTTTTGTTATTTTTTATGATTTGTTTTTAAAAATAACGGCACGTTCTGATTGGCCGAAAAGCGATGGGAGATGAGGTCACGTGCACCGATCTTCAACGGGTCATCTCACACTGAAAACGGCCATTTATGGAAGAAAAGTGTTACCCACATCAAAGAAAAATTAATCCCGCTTTTGACATGTTAACTTTAAGAAACCACTAAATATAATACCTTTCATCAGGAAGAAACTCTGGTACAGCAGAACGACAAAATTTGTAACTGGAAAATCTTGGTTTCTTTGTCCTTGGTGTAGTTTTTTTATTGCATGCCTTGTACAAACTTGTGGATAAGTTCTGCATGATCTCTTCAAAAGTGCTGTTAATACATTTATAATTATACAAAAATGTATTCATGTATGGTTAGTAATAAATGTTGAGTAAAGAACAAAAATCAGAAGAAAGAGTAACCTCCCTTTCCACATTAAAACTTATCTTGTCTGAAATATCTACCGCGATTTCAGTATTTTGATCGATGTCAATGGATATCGTCCTCATTCCGTGTGGACTCACTATATATATCGTCAATAAGTTTATCTTCTCCATAATTAAGAAGAGCTGTATGATTCCATATAGCTATGTGATTACTATGTGGACAATAACATACCCAGAGTGGTGGGAAAAGTCCATATATTTTTTGTCCAGGTTAGCATAGAAAAACGGGAAAATGTGTCTATATAGCTTCCAGCTATATCAAACAGGTATTTATCAGCAAATCAATACATATAACAACAGCATTAAAGGTCGACACATATATTATTGCTAGTATCACAGCGAGTCGGATATCGGTATTGAACGTCATAATGTGACGCCACACGGACCGATGCTTTCAGTGCAGTGATACTGACAATATCACTCATTGAGATCAAAGGAAAAATGTTCAATTTACTGATAAAGGGACACAACTCCAGAGCGGAGAATGTGGTAAATTCCGAAATCAAATTTGGCCTTCCTTTTATGGTCCTTGGCCTTGTGTATAAATTTCAAATGATTTGGCCAATGGGAAATTAAGTTATCGAGAAGAGACCAAATGTGGGAGGTACGACCAAATGGACTAAAATTTCCTACCCCCGTCACCTAACGGTGGGGACATAAAAATTGCACCAGAAACATAATGGAAGGACAAAAAGTTATATCCCAATTTCACCTTCTTTGGAACAGGATAAAACAAAATCTTACTAGTCAATATCAAATGACCATCCACTCTTGTAATGTTTCTCTTTCCTGTGGTAGGGATGATGTTGTCGGTCTCGACGATTTGACTTAGCTGTACTGGATCTGATTGGTCCTCTGGAGCTGTTCTCATGGGGTTGTTCTATCTGTAATTAATAACATAACTTGATCAGTTTATACCTTAAGTAAGGAAGTAACATTTGAAATGGAAACATTAAATACTAATGGTCGACAATAAAACCAAACACAAAAAATGTTAAATAGCAATGGTCGATAATAAAACCAAATACAACATCTTTATTAAGAAAAATCTTTTTCTTTATTTTTCCACATTGCAGACCATGTTCAACTTTGGATCCCCAGGACTGTGGTCTCTTAGATCTTGAGATCTTTATACAAATCTAAATCTACATATTCAAATGTTGGTGAACAGCAAATATTGTAGTGATTCCATTGCTGGTTCTTGAGAAGAAAATTTATCCAGATTGCTAAATTTCCCTTTTAGGGACCTTAATAGCCCATGGAGGATCTACTTTCCTGCCAAGTTTGATTCATTCAAAGTGCTGGAAAAGGTTTGAAGAAGGAGCAATGACAAAGAAAGAAGTTAACAACAGATGTACAGATGCCAAGTGATGGCAAAATCTCACTTCGCCTTTGGACAGGATAGCTAAATCTGATACATTTTAACACAGATATAACAACAACAGAAACCAATGTCTGTTTAAGTCCTGAAACAGACACAAAAATGTGATGGGGGCAATATCAGTAACAATGGGACTCCAACTCCCCCACCCCCTGATACATTTGTATTTAGATCTCCAGCATTTAGTTAAGTGACAGTTAGGTAATATGGTAGAATCTATTGGTTGATTTGATTTTTTATTGTTTATTGTTCCAAATGAAGTGAATTATGTTGACAAGAGCCATGCATGGGAATTTGATCAAAATAAATTTACCAATTTTTCTTTTCCTTTTATTTCAGGTCCTCTAATGGGAGATATTTCTAATTTCTTCTTTGAAGCTTCCAATTTCAGATTTTCTACAACCTTTGAATTTCCAACATTTCCACTTTCCTTTATTGTAGATTTACTATCTTTGACTTCCGGGTTGTTACTAAATGAAATAACCAAATTACTATTCCCGGCTTCTTCACCAGTATTTACAATATTTGGCTTAGCCTCCTTCTCATTATTTGCTTCAATGAATGGTGTTTGACTGGCTGTGTCTAACAGATGTAAATCTCCAAGACCAGGTATAATAGTTTCTTCTTTAGGGATGGTTATGATTGGTTTTGTTTCAGTGTCAGTAGATGAAACAGGAACAATTCCATTTGTATCCACATGTCTTTGAACGCTGGATGCTATATTTAACTTGTGTAAAGTAAGGGTAACAGACTTGTTAATACCAGACTCCTGTGAACTTAGAATACTCATGTCCACCTGTTTTCTATAATATACATACATATAAAACATTATATATTACCATTATGTTCTCAATGACTTCAATAACTTATTATTGTGAATGAAAACGTTGGAAGATTGTAATGAATTTGATGTGATTGAAAACAAAATGTCACTTTAAGATTTTTGATTTGATTTTTGGTGTTTTAACGCCACTTTCAGCAATATTTCAGCTATATCATGGCGACCAGTTTTAGTGGTGGAAGAAGCCGGAGTAACCAGAGAGAACCACCGACCATGGCCAAGCAACTGGTAAACTTTATCACTTGCGGATGCGAGTCGAGTGCACCCTTTTTTGTAATTTACAAAACTGGGCGCGAACCCACACCATATTGGTGATAGGCTTGTATGAGTTGTTAGGTAATCCAACTACCTATCTCATTTAGCCATCCGGGTCCCTTGAGATTTTTGTTCTTCCAGTTTGCTTAAAGGAATACTCCAGTCAGTTGAAAAGTTGTTTTAATTCAATTCATTATAACTTTTTATTCATAAATAACTTATTATTAAAAAAAAAAAAGCACCTTTATTAGCATTAATATACCCAATTAAAAATGTGAATATTTGGAATTTCCTGTCGTAGTGTAAGCGGCCATGACACCTATTCATGTGACGTCACAGGTCCGGATCATGCTAGTTGAATAAATAACATGTATCTGACTCTTCCCAACATCGTTCCCATTTGGTTATGTTTTAATATAAGATCAACTGCAATGCAATGTTTATCGTATATCGTTCTAATTTTTTTTCCTTAATATTCCCATCCAATGTTACATTTTCATAAAACAAAGGAGTTTATTTGTATCGGGAGGGTCTACGCATAATTTCATCTCAGAGAATTTCATGTTTTACGTGATTGGCCGTATAATTTAAATAACTGTCAGTTTTAACTCATTTTATGCATACACATGCTTTTTTTTCCTTTTTTGTCCCCAATGCTGTCGTACTTTCCCGTGTTTTTCGAGGTCACTGGTCGATGTGTTGACAAGGGTAATTACAAAAAAAAAAATCTTTCCACATATTCCCTTTTAATTTCGTTAGTGCAATAAAATGCTTAACATAAAGGCATAATGATTTTGTAAATATCAAAAGATAAACATACGACGTTATTTAACGAATTACATAATCTTTAATGATAAAATTGCAACTGATCAATGCTGATATAATATACGATACCGACACTAATACGTCACGACTCTTTCGGAAGAGCTTTAATTGCAGGTATAATCCGAGAATGAATTATGTCCCTTGTCTCCTCACATTGTAGAGAGTTGAAAAATGGCGACTCCCATTGTTTGGTGCAACAGGCAACTTCAATCACCAAATTCTACCTTACGGTATATTATTTTTAACAGTCATTAACACAAATGTATTTTAGTTAATGTCATTTAAATATTCACGCTAACTTGTTAAGACCATGGATTTTCCTTTAAGATTGATAAAATATAGACAATATATGTACATTGTCAGAAAATATAAAATTTATTTAGCTTATCGACAAAAAAAAGAGGACCACTAAATTGCTGGTTCGAGGCTGTAAAACACTCATTTTAGGGTACAAGTTAGTTCATTACAGAAGACCCTACTGTGCCTGTAAAATGTAGAACAGCAATAAAGGTGCTGTTCCTTTGCCTTAATTTATGTCTAAGTGTAATGTTGGATAGTCTCTCATGTTCATTTACATTCATATCCTTTCTTACTAATCTATTATCATTTTACAAAAATATATGCTCCCCTCCCCCATCCCCCAATAACTTGAACCTACCCATGGAGACAAGTTTTGATCAACTCCACCTGTGAGTAACCAATCACAGATTTCTGAAGCGGGCAATCATTCTTCACTGTAATTCTCATCTGTTTTCCTTGATCAACTTCTTCAACTTTTCTATCAACAGTCGGCACAAAAGGTTCTTCAAAGTCAAGTGGGTCTACGATAACTATTGGCCTAGCAACACCAACAAGACATGCCGAAGCAGTAGTGAATGTACTGCTATTAGTGTTTGTCAAACAATTTTCACTAACAGGAGTTCCAAGAACATTTGGACTGGCAACAAAATTATCATTCAGGTCCTTTTCATGGGTGTTTTCAAGTCCATTTATAATCACATTGTTGCATTCAACATTTTTGTCACCGCTTTGACACGTTTCCTCAATGGTTTCAGCAATATTAACCTTTGGACTAGATTTTGACTTCTTTGAATCGCCGGACAAGTGTTTTGTACGAGAACCATACACAGGTATTGCACAGTTTAAATCTTTTGCATAACCATCTGACATATTCAAGGTTGAATTGTCTTTCAACGAATCATTATCAGTTCCAATCTTGTCAATAACTTCTAATGGTACTTCTCCATTCATAACATCAAGTAAATCCTGCACGTGGTCCGTGGAATTTTCCATCTTTTCAGAACGACAATCAGACACGGAATCAGACGGAATATAACCTGAAGTCATTTCTACGTCTTGTTTCACATTAGTCCTCTTTAACTGACCTTCAATTAGATTCATAATGTCGCTAACTGTTTTTGACTTGTGGTCAAGTTTATTTTCTTTAATCCTTTTCTTACATTTTTCTTTCTCAGAATTACTTTTTGTTTCTCCTTTCTTTCTATCATCTTTCTCTCTGCTTGATTTATGTGTCCTATGACGTGAATCTCTCCCACAATCTTTGTCTGATCTTGACTTTCTTGTAGCATCTCTGTCAGAATGGGACTTGTGAGACTTTTCTTTGTCATCATTCTTCGTTTTTGAGTTTCTATATTCATCTCTTTTCTTGGAAGATTTTTTCTCATCTTTGGTTTTAGAAGAAATCTTTGGTATTTTGAAACTTCCTAATTCTTTGTTGGGGATACCACAATCGTAAACTGAAAAATATTGAATGTTTAAACAATGAATTCAATATATATATATGTATATGTGTAAAATCTACCATTTTCAAAAACTACTACATTCTTCCAACCTTATAAAAATATATAGATACTTTGGTATATTATTGGAAATATTAAACGCTGCTATCGTAATATTGAATGGCAAGATACATGAAGTCTACTAAGGCTAAGCTTTCTTACCTTTCATAAATTTACAGCCTTAAATTTTTTTTATACATATAAATGTTTTTTTTTCCAGTAATTTGTACCATTAATGTTTTGCTTTTAGTTGAATAATATATTTCTGTCATTATATCATGCACAAGAAGATAACATGAAGAACAAGACAGCATTTACCTTTTTCATGTTTTGACCATAAATTATGGTTTTCTACATCATACTTTGAAACAATTAGTTGACATAAAATCACAAGTACATGTAGGTATTTATTGGATTTACCAACTATCAATAAGTATTTTCCACATGACAAATTAACATTATAATCCATATTTGAATTCCACTAAACTAAAACTAGTTGGAAAATAAAACTCAAACATGCAATGCACAAAATTCCAATTGAAATTTAACATTGAAACTAGAACAAATACAATATGTCATACATGGTTAGTTAGTATTCCCCACTTCCAATTTTTCCAAAAATATTTCATATATATACAAATTCATATTTTTTTGTCAATTCCAACAAAATTTTCATCAAAGACAAAATAATTATCTATAATTTGTCGTAACAAATTCAATATAATGTTTGATTCATAGTTTTCAACTTTAAAAAGATTTAAACACAATTTTCAATTGTTGAAATACTATAATTATTTATTAGTTTGTGAAAATTATGAAGAACTTCAAAACAATTCCAATTTGGTGGAAAAATTTTCAGCAAAATTGGTAAAGAAATGACCTCTGTATATTTTTCTTAATCTATGGTTTTATATGAAATCTATAGGAAAATAGGCAGTGACAAATAAACGGGAAAAAAATAACAAGATTTTTATATTAATACCGCTTTGTTTAAGAAATCATGACTTGTCATGGAATGAAAAAAAAATTGCTAATTATAAATCCTTTTCCTTTTTTCTGTTAAAATTCATTTATTTTCAAGCTGCACAACCCATGGTTTCTTGCATGAGAATTGTGGGTCAATTAAAAATCCTTGGCTTTTAATTTAATCTTAATGCAATGTGAAAAATGAGCATGAGAACATCTTAGCTAGCCAAGGGTTACTATCCTTCTCTATCCTCTTCACCCATGGCTGTGATAACTGTAATTTCTTAATTCAAACATTACTGTCAGTTATAATCCATATTAATGATATAATTTCCTGCAAATCAAAACAAAACATGCATTTCAACATGTAGAAATCTGTACATAGTGAACTGAAAACACTATATAAAATGATTTTGTGCTTTGGGGGGGGGGCAATTATTCATGGCAAAACATAAAGGTGTCTATTTTATATTAACTTTTTTCCTATCAATCACATATTTTTGTAATACTTACAACAGCTATCATTGGTTTAATCCAGTTAAAACCCTCACCATATGACCATAAAAATCAGGTTTATGCAGCCAAGGGTGAAGAGGGGATGTAGATCGTAACCTCTGAATAGTGAAGATGACTTGAGAATGGTGTTCTGAATTTCTTTAAATGTTATTTAAGGGATATTTTCTTCATATGTACATTTGTATATAATAAATAAATTGGATTTGGCAACAGGAATAACCAATAATAGCCCTCTGCTTGATACATGCAGCAGTATACCTGTTTATTAGTACAAACATGTTTGTTAGTAATGAAATTAATATTAATTGAACTTAAAAATTTGAATTAACTGAACTTTGAACTGCAACATGCAGTCACCTGATATCTGCTTGCCAGGACTTGGGCTGGCTTTTGTTTTCGATGTAGATGAAGTTGCTTTTTTAGATGGAGATGATCGCTTGCTGTAGTGTTAGCAATGATAAATGAGATGATTATTAATGCACAATATACATGGTTGCAAAAAAATAAAAATAAAAACAATATTCATGGTTGCAAAAAATACAAAATAAAAACAATATAAAATAATCAAAATAAAATGTAAGAAAAGGTTAAGACCTGGGTTCACATACTCATGCACTAGTTTGGCGACAAGGAGCTGTGATGGACAGATGGGTTAAAAACATAATAAATAAATGATAAATAACAAAAGTTGATCCAGGAAGAAACTTTAGCACAAAATGTAAACAGAATCTGTTGATTCTTCTCTGGAATTTTGTTTTTGAAACTTGTACTTCTGATGATCGAAATACATTACTAATTCACATAAGAAAGGATACATATATATTTTCAAAATATCAAATTTAATCATTTATATTTCTTAGTAATTTTCTTTAATTACACCAACTGATGCAATTGTTAAAAAATATATCGATTTATCCTATATTAAAATAAAATATCTAATAATATAATGGGTGATATATCTAAATAACAGCTAACATTCAATTATCAGCATTTTTGAGTGAAAAAAAAATCTCTGAAAAAGGAAACAGGAATCAACTGCTAATTATATTGTCTATTTCATAGACTGTTTTATATAATACATGGGGAAAATGTTATATTCTGAACATTTAACAAAATACATTATTTCATGACAAATTATCACATAAATTGATGATACTTACATTTTTGATTTTTTGGCAGAAATATACATGACAGGTGGTGGTCCATTTCTAGATCTGGCATCAGAATCTTTCCTCTTCCCTGATCTAATCGTTCTACTCGATGGATCAATATCCAGATATTTCATCACCATATCCCAACGAGTTTTCTTTAATAATTCTTTATCTTTTTTCTGTTTATTTTCTTCTTTACAAGAATTTCTCTCTGAATGTTTTTCATTTTTTCTTTTGTGTTTTTCATCAGATTTTAAACTTTTGCCAGATTCTGAATTACTTTTACTTCTGTTCCCGTCTTCAGAATTTCGTAACTTTTTGTCATATTTAGAACTTCCTTTATTTTTTTCATGGTCAGTAATTAATGATTTGCTTGCTGCAGGCTTTTCTAAATTTTCAACATTGTAAACAATTTTGTCATTTGAAGATATCATAGACTTTGTTGACTTATCTTGCATTTTCAGTTTGATATTAATTTTTGGTTTTCCTTTAAGTTTTTGATAATTACCCTCAAAACAACTCAACACTGTGTTCTGTTTTTCTCCAGTCTTTATCATTTCATTGGATCTTATATTTTCTTTACATTCAGAATCACAAACAATAAGTTTTCCCTCCATATTCTTTGCATCTGACTTCTCAGTACTGTTGGCCCTGCCAATAGTTTTTTCATCAGATATGACTTTGCATTTCAACCTTGACTCTGGATTTGACAGAAATGTTATTTTGTCTTTTGTTTGTTTTTTCTCAGTTGAAAGAGATTCCTGTTTTGACATACTTTTTGGCACAGATTCCTGTTTTGACATATTTTTTGGCAGAGATACCTGTTTTGACATACTTTTTGGCAGAGATTCCTGTTTTGACATACTTTTTGGCAGAGATTCCTGTGTTGACATACTTTTTGGCAGAGATTCCTGTTTCGACATACTTTTTGGCAGAGATTCCTGTTTCGACATACTTTTTGGCACAGATTCCTGTTTTGACATACTTTTTGGCACAGATTCCTGTTTTGACATACTTTTTGGCACAGATTCCTGTTTCGACATACTTTTTGGCAGAGATTCTTGTTTCGACATACCTTTCTCTGTAGACATAAATTCAGATCTTGACTTAACGGTACTTTTTTCATTTGTTATTTCGAGTTTTGACAAAATTTTCTGAGGAGATTTTAACTTTTTAATTTTAATTGATGAGGTTTTAGCTTTTGATTTGTTATTTTCATTATTAGTTTTTGATCTATTTTTATCATTTGAAATAGATGCAATTTTGCATTCATCTTGTAAATTATATTTCTTAAATAAGTCTGATTTTACTTCCAAACTCGTTTTATCAGCAGATTGCCTCCTATTGGTTTTTTCCACTATATACCCAGTAACAGTTTTGACAATCCTTATGGGTGATGGTGTTGTTGTGAGGTCAATAAATGGGCTGGTCAAATCAATGATGGGAGGAGGTTCCGAATCAATTAACTCTACATCAGAACTGTCAGATTCTGGATTGTCAGTTGTCTCCCTTTCACCTATCTGAACTAAATGTCTAGTTTGCAATTTATCTTTTTCAACTTCAAGTTTTATTTTTTTACATGCCACAAATTCTTCTGAAAATTTTTCATTCAGATGATGTTTCAATCCTCCTTTTGTTAGCTTTGAGTTAGACATTAAAGAAAAATGTTTGTTATCAAAATTTTGTCTTCTAGGATTTATCCCTTCATTGGTTGAACAAATATTATTCTTTGGTAATGTGTTTTCAATGGTTTCATTCACTGATCTCACATTTGTAAGATTTTTTACTACTTCATTTCCATGATTGAACTGAACATGATCAGATTTTGCATCCAAGTCTAAGAACTGTATTATATTATCAATGGTGTAATCATCTGTCTCCGTTTTAATTTCCACTTCTTCTGCGAAATCCAGGCTAGAAGCATCAATTTTACATGAATTCTGAAATACATGTATTGCTTTTGGACTTTTTCTCAGAATCTCGTGTAATTCATGGGCCTTCTCTTGAACTTTGAAATCACTCTTGAGTTTGTCCAATGTTATGAAACTAGATTTCGGTGGACTGGACATGAATCCTTCTTCATATTTGTTCAAATCTCTGACTTCTTTTGAAGAATTTTGCTCTTTTTTTGAATTGACAGTTTCTTTCATTACAGCTACACCATCTTTGGGTTTCCTATCCTCTACCAATTCTATAAATATCACTACATAACTTTAAAATGTGTGAATAAAATTAAGTCATCAGAAAAACCTTTACATGTGTTATAACGCATTGTAATTTAAACGTATACATACATTATTAGTCATAATGGTAACCATTTTAATGACTACTTTAACCATGTATTTAACAATCTTTCAGATACATTTCTCTTTTATCGGTATTTGGACATTTTCACTTTGATCTCACAAAAAGATATCGTCAGTATCAGCGAACTCACTCGGATACCGAAAAGTATCGGTCAGTGTGATGTCAAATACATTATAACTTCACTGATAAAAACAATAGCATTAGTTTTGAAGGTCTTGACATACAGTAATTTATCACTAGTATCACAGCTTATCCTTTTGGACTCACTTCATTACTAATGGTAAATGTTCTGTAGCAATCGGAGACATTTGGTTTTTCCATTGAAGTTTTTGCATTCTTAAGTAAAAGAGTGAGTGGTTGTTATTTTAATGCCATGTGAGCCATTATTTATCTATATTGCCGCAAGTACCAGTTACATTTCGATGAGTTAACGTCCGCTTTGTACTACACCAAAACACATTAATACTGCTAGCTCATTGAAACAACAATCTACGGATACACATATCTCTCTACTCTGACACAATTATCCTGATTCCAAGCCAACCAGTCTTTGCTCTTACTCCTTAATGCTGTATGCTTAGCAGAGAAGCAAACAATAATAATTTTATAGTATGGTTTGACCATACCAGGGCTTGAACCCAAGGCCTATCACATGAGCACACTCACCATTTCATCACCAATGCAGTTTCTAAGGTTAAAAGCTAAACCAAATACATAATGTTTTAAATATCATTGATAAACACATCAATAATTTTGCTTGTTTGTTATTATATGAAACACTGTCTAAATTCTTTCTTTCTACTGACACTCAGTATATAAAATTTGTTTAAAAAGTTGAAATTATCAATATCCTGTTATAAAATTGATACAAAATGAATCGGGAGAAAATATAGTCCAATTGCAAATTTATGAATTAACAACCATGTCTATCTATATATACGAAGACTTTTGAAACTCCTGTTTCAGAATCCATAGAATAAAGGACACTGTCCGACAGTATTCTAGAATGTGAATTGACATTAATTAGCCTATATTCGTTCAATCTGATTAAGTACAATACATCGCTCACTCACTCCCATTATTGATATGTCGTGGTGTGCGAGATCTGAGGAGTCAGATGTGGGTGAACCTATCTTACATTTCAATGAGTTGAAAATGGTCATAACCCGTATTCTTCACATCATTAAATATTCACGACACAGGGTCACTCAAATGTTGCCCAGAATATGTTTATTTTTCAGATCTCTTACACTGCGACATGTCAGTAAAGGGGAGTAACTGAGAGATGTGATTTTAATCAGATTGCCTATTCGTCAGGGCTCATTTATGAATGTAATCAACATATATATATTTACCTGGAATTTCACCATTACTAGACATTGAAGTATCTACTACATGTAACAAATCCTTAGATTTTGTGTTCTCCAACAAATGCTTCATCTTTGTACCAGCATCTCCCTGTGTGACTGTGTCTGTGTACGGTACTAGAGGCCTAGTCGTGACTACTTCTTCAGTAACATCACAGTAGGGAATTAATGGTTTGATTGACATTAGACTGACTGGTTTTTTTGTTGAGATTTGACTGGGTGATATTTTTTCTGAGGTTTTCAACATTTTACCATGTTCTCTACAAGTGTTCATTACACTGGGCCTTGGCATTTGCTGTAAGTTAATTCTGTCTGTAAATGCAGGTGCAGGATTCAATGTAAAACCTGGAACAATTGTATTGTAACTAGACAATAATGGCTCTGGTGATCTTTGATGCCATGGCTGGTTGACTGATACAAAAGGAGGTGCGAGGCCCAAAAGGGGTCGTTGTCCACAATTGACTGGGCGTGGGCTTAAACGAGCCTCACCCCATTGTAAAACTGGTATTCTTGGTACATGAAATGCTAATGGCCTTACAGGGTAGCCCCTATATCCAACTGGTGTTGAAATAAACCTTCCATAATTTGGACCGCACATTTGGTATGGTGATCTTGACGAGTTCAAATTCTGGTTTTGACGATGCATGACACAAGGCGACAGTTGTGGTGAACTATTCACCAAACTTGGAATCGAAGCTTGAAAAGCTAACTGATTAACTGATGGCAACACAGGACTTGTTTGTATAGGTGAAATTGAATGCGCGACATTTGGTGATGTGGCAGTTGAACGAAATACAAGTGGTGCATCTGCCAGCGGATGTAAATTTGCAACTGTTACAGATACAGACTTATAGTCAGCAGTATGATCTAATGTGTTTTGAATTTCATGGAGACTTGATGATCTTGGAGGAGTTTTATTGACACAGGTACTTTTAAATTCTGTGTTTTCTAATGGATCTACCTTAATTTCAGTCTGTTGTATAACTGCAGCTGATGCTTTTGAAATTGTCGGTCGAGACAATGCTATAGATGTTTGTGATGATGATGAATCAAATAGAATGTTTGAATCTTCTGATATTTGTGTGCCTTTTGGTGATTTTATCAATGGAATGTTTGAATCTTCTGATATTTGTGTGCCTTTTGGTGATTTTATCAATGGAATGTTTGAATCTTCTGATATTTGTGTGACATTTGGTGATTTTATCAATGGAATGGTTGAATCTTCTGATATTTGTGTGCCTTTTGGTGATTTTATCAATGGAATGTTTGAATCTTCTGATATTTGTGTGACATTTGGTGATTTTATCAATGGAATGGTTGAATCTTCTGATATTTGTGTGACATTTTGTGATTTTATCAATGGAATGTTTGTTTTCAAAGTCTGTACATCAGTATGACATAAGGAAGAGTGTAATGAATCTGAGGTAACTTTGGGAGGTAACAATGAATCTTGAGGTAACAGTTTCTGAGGGAATGTGCTATCTGATTGCTCTATTTGAGGAGAGGATAATGCTGAAGCTGATGGTATCTGTTTGGGTGGATCAACTGGCAGAGGTTGAAATTGTTCTTTTGTTGTAACCATCCAAACTGCCAAATCTAAATCAATAGATGAAGGTGGTAGTGGTGCGACTCCGAGACTACTACAAGGTACATTTTCCATTGCATTAGGAATGGATGTTAGTTGTTTATGTTCCCTTCTTCCCATATCCTGGTCTCTGTATGAATCTTCTAAATCAGACAAACCAAGTAAATGGGAACTAGCTGTGTTGAGAATAGAATCTGATAAATCTTTCTTGGAAAAGTTCAAACATCTATTTTCAACAGAATTTGGATGAATATTTGTTGAAGGAAAATTGCCCGAGAGCTTTTCCCTCATGATGGGTGATGTGTAATAATGCATCAAGCTCTGTTCATCTACTATTGGTGTTCCAGGTGTAGGTGGCAGCACAAACTTCGTCTTGCTTTGAGTCGTCTGTTCTTGCCTTTCATCATAGGAAACTGCCATCACATAATCATCATTAGTTCTACTCCAAGTCTTGAGTTCTTCTTCTACTAGATAATTATCATCAGTTGTACTTCTCTCTCTATAAGATAAATCTGGTGGCAACAGAAGGATTTCAGGATTCACATTTGGAGAAATTCTGTCCAACTTTGGTGGCGAAAAATTGTCTTTAATGCATAAATTAGGACCTGTAAATATTGGCGACTCAATTAAAGGACTTTTTGTACATGACCCATGTGATTTTGTTGGCGTGTCACATGGTGAACTCTTGGTGGGAGAATGAGATTGTAACAATGGAGGGATTACGGCAATTTTATCGTCTTCTGTGTCACACAATTCAGTGTCAAAGGCAGTTGACGCCTCATCCTTGGGCACTAGTCCTTCATCTATATTCACTGTTCTAATAATTGTACTATTGTGATGATCAGTAACAACATTATCTTTAGAATTATCACAATCTGAATTTTCTCTTCTTAAATCTGTTTCCTCTGTTTTATCTCCTACATAAATCACAGTAGATTTGTCATCATAGAGATGTTTTTTCTTGTCATCTTCATCATCTTGTTCATCACCAGATAGTCCTTTAAAATAAAATGTCATTTAATTTCAAATTTACACATCTTCTAATTCATAATATATATAACAATCTTCTATAGGTTGTGGTCGTGATGGTATGGTTGTTGGATTTACAACTACCTGTGCAATCAGTGTCTATCACTACTAATGTTATGAGTTCGAGTCCCTCTAATGGCGAGGTGTACTTGATACAATGTTATGCGATCAAGTTTGTCAGCGACTTGTGACAGGTCGGTGGTTTTCTTCGGGTACTCCGGTTTCCTCCATCAATAAAACTGACCGCCACGATATAACTGAAATATTGTTGAAAGTGGTGTTAAACACCATAACCCTAACCCTTCTATAGGTTATAAAAAATCAAAGTTTCATCATTGGTACACATCATTTAATCAATTTTTTTTTCTTCCAACATTCGACATATGGGAGTCATTATGCATGTGATCGTGGATGAAAGACTTTAGCTGCTATATACATATCATTAGGCCCAATTTATTGTGCACATGGGTAGTAAAATATTATATAAGAAGTCCCTGAACAGATGCCACTCCTCGTACTACACCTGTTCACTCAAATAGGCATGTGGGGCTTTGGGAAGTCATACAAATTTACAAAGAAGCTTGCTCACATATTTTACCAGAAAACAGGTGTTACATTGCAAGACAAACATTGTCCTTCAGAATGAACAAATCAGCTAATTTATCTCTTAAAGAAAAGTAATTAAAATGTTCATGTATCTATTGAGAATTTTGAGAATACTGTCCAAACGAGAAAGTATTTCCTTAAAGGGGCATTATCTGCCAAATCGTAAATTTTGTTACCCATCAAAACTATCAGCTTTGATTGATGCCTTAATAAAACGTGTTTCTGTAACTTATTGAAATGTACGCGCAACGGGGAAAAAACCTGCAACTGCTCGTGTTTTGAGATCGATCAAGAAATGGACGTCATCTTATTAATTATCGACATTGCTTACGGAGTTTGTTTAATCATCATTAAATCAGTACAACAATGCACTTATTTCTTATTTTTTTATAAATCTGCTTTTAGTCGGTGTTAATTAAGGACAAAGAACCATGCAAGTTGGCAGTTAATTAGCGACAAATACAAATTATTCGTTTTTACCTGTCACTAGTAAGGTCAATTGCATACGGAAAAAGCGAGGTCAAATTATTTGCTTGCAAGCAAATAAGTAATCGATGGTAATTTTCGTTCTCAAAAAGCGGAAAGTGGTTTGATAAGCTGTTTAATGTGAAATATTTACCTTTATTTCATCATTTCAAAGCTATTTACCAATTTCCAAAGCATATATTTTTTTGGTCAATATTGTAGCTAATGCCCCTTTAAATTTTAGTTTCTAAGAAACCTTCGTTCCTTTAAGGTTGAATGTTTCATTGAAAACCAAAGGTTAGGCCATCAATTTTTATTGGTTTGCTGTTTCCTGACCAATGTATCTTTCTTGTAAAATTAGTGAAGAAAACCAAATAAACTGTCTTACTTGCTATTTACTTCTAAAATTGTGGATTGAGAAACAGCAAACAAGCAATTTTTATGCATGGCGACATTAGAATCACATTTAAGTTGTTGTTGAAATCACAGATAAATGTTTTTGTGAGGTTGGATGTCACTCTTTAAATGACAACTTGAGTCCCAATTTATGTCCTTACAGAATCTATTCATTTTACTTACTTTTACTACGAGAATGCTTGGAGAGGAAGAGACAATACAGTACAGTTGGATATTGATGAGGTCGAGTAAGTCCTGAAAAAAATTATTTTGATAAAACAAAATCCACTATTAGTCCATCCCTCAAATATTTTGAACAATACAACACATGGATCTTTGGTCCATATTACTCAAAAATTGTATATCTGTATATTCTAGACATTAATTATACTGAACTTGTTTTTATCTTTGGTAATGTTGAATCTGATTGATTGATTGATTGTTGTTTAACTTGAGCAGTAATTCAGATATATTCATGATGACAGCGAGTTTACCCAAAATAACATCATGTAGGTAAAATGAGGCATTGGGATAGGCCAACTGGTGGTAGCTTAAGATAATTGACATGGCCAGAAGTCTTGCAATGAGCAACCAATAACCCTTCCTAACAAATTGTTGTCTTTTAGAGAACTGCCATAAGTAGTCTTTCATATGCAATAATATTGCAATCTTCATACAAGAGCCACTTATTACATTTCTATCATGTCCTCAATTCAAGCTGTGGATTTGATTTGTCCCACACAACTAGTGGATGCCTCTTTCAAAGGGGTTGTTCCCTGTGACCCAGAAACCAGTTCCAATTTTCATACCCTGAGATTCCCTTTGGGGATGGTTGAATCTGAAATTTTCCAGCAGTTGTAAAGTGAAACATATAATTACAACTAACCCCAATAGGTCCTTCAAAATTAGCCTTGAATATAATATATTCTGAGCGGAACATACTAAAAATATTCATTTGTTTTAAAGCCATACAAGCTGTAGGAATTCATTTTTTTTTTATATTAAAAGTTGCCAACATTCGATGTTTTATACTAATTGCAGTTGAAATTTTTCATAATATTATACGTAAATAGCCTAGAATGAAGGAAATACGTCGCTGTTTGATTTTCTTTCATCCAGTCAAGACTCCAATGCTTACCCGCCACAATATTGATCAATATTCATACATTCATGAATATAATCATATGACCACTGATGACCTACACAGTGACCTCATTCGGTANTGCATCTGAAATTTTCCAGCAGTTGTAAAGTGAAACATATAATTACAACTAACCCCAATAGGTCCTTCAAAATTAGCCTTGAATATAATATATTCTGAGCGGAACATACTAAAAATATTCATTTGTTTTAAAGCCATACAAGCTGTAGGAATTAATTTTTTTTTTATATTATAATATTAACTGATTACCTTGGGATCCAATTTCATAGATATATTTCTTAAATTATATTCATTCTAACCAATATTTACCTGCAACACGTTTTCTGGTTTATTTATAGCAGTTATTAGTGTCCGGTAAACTTCGGAAAAGAAGCCGGCTTATAATTAGGTGTGTTAATGGCGATTTCATCAACAGACACTCGAATTCTTTTCATTAATTACAACATTATAACATATTTTTTAAGCCTGGCTTCTTGTTTAGAACATTTTATTAGTACAGTGGAACCTGTCTAATCCGACACATCAAGGGACCAGGGAAATGTGTCGGATTGTACAGGATGTCGGAATACTCAGGGTTTTCTTAGTTAACAAAACTACTTTGGGATCATAAATTTTTGTCGGATGTCACAGGATGTCGGAAAACTCAGGTGTCGGATTGCACAGGTTCCACTGTATAAAACATAGAATATTGGCAACTTTTAATATAAACAAAAAAAATCAATTTGAGCTACTGTATGCCTTTAAGTGAGAATTTTTAATATCCCTGCTCATTATAAGCCAGTTTTAATGTAGTCTTAGAACTGATACCTACCATTTCTTAAATATCATGGCCAGACCTGTCTTATGTGACCTTCCAAATGGAACATTGAAATAAGGTCACATAAGACAGGTGGTCACTAAATACAGGTTTAATTTATTAAATACGAAATGTACTGTGAAGGGAAATCACAAGTATGGTCACATAATACAAGTTATTGCTTAATAGACAAGTGGTGACTAAAGCAGGTCTCACTGTATTTCCACCAAGTGTTGATTCCTACCTAGTTGATATGATAGTTCACCCTGTGTCAACAACAGTAGTATGACATCTTTCTCTATTTTCTGTACTGCTACCTGAAAATAAAATAGAACAAATACCTTTTTTGAAATAAATTAAATTATAGGCTTATCCCTGACCAATAAATATATTGTTTTTTTAACTTCAACATATTCTATCTGGTCCAGGAACTACAAAATGAACAGTAGTTTAGTTTAAACGATGATGCAAGATGACAAAGTCTTCTCTAGATATCAATTCTTTCATGTAAAATATGCAATAAATCCTCCATACACTGACTTATATTCAAAATAAGAATCATGGTCAAAGTTATATCTATCAACTAATCCTAGCTAAAGGAATTTGACCAAAAAAATCTTTTGCTTCATTGAAATCTAGTGAAATCTGTCTAAACTGAACCTCCCTGGGACCTGTTTTTGTGTTTTGGAAAAGACAGGTGTTCAGTTTATACAGGATAAATTAAGATTTCTGATATTGGGACTTCTTTAAAGTTTGCTTTATACAAGATTCCAGTTTATTAAGGATTTGTTTTAGACAGATTTCATTGTACATCATAAAGTATGTGTTTCAAATATAATATAATATTTTTCACTTACACAATCATGCTTGCCTAGATAATACATCATTTTCTTAAAGTGACTATTACCATCAGGTTTACTTGGACGGAGCTCACAAACATTGACATAATAATTTCCCCATTGATTTTCATTCTTCGTTCGTAACTTGCCGATAGTCTTAAGGTACTTCTGCTTAGCTATGCCGGCATTCAATTTGTGTGTTATGTTGATTCCTTTCCCACTTAAATAGAAAAGATATACATGTACTTAGTACGAGTGGTGCACAGATATTTATGATCCATTCCCCTGCTCGTTTTTACCACAAGAGGGGAACATATCACAATAACCCATGCATTATAGACATACAATTTAACTATACAACCATTCTGAACCATGACTAATACTAATAGTGATCTGTTCACATCTTCTTATCATATAAAGACAAAGGGAACATGTCAATTACTGACAATAAGTTGATACAACATATTTCAAACTACATTGCTTTTTGCATATTGAATTATAGCTAATATTGATCTGTTCTCCACTCATCATTAAACGTCAAAGGGAATGGATTAATATTAGCAATAATTCACTGATGAAAACTTGATACAACTAGAACTGTCCGCATAGCGGGACTAATACCCCCCGCTTCACTCTGACTGTGTCCAAGATTATTGAAAAATAAGTCTACACGGAAAATATATTATTTGTCAAATTATAATGTTTAATCACATTCAACAAAAATAAAAACGTCGTAGCATAAAAACGGTAAGAGGAGTTGCACGGACAAACCATGTACCCTTTCAGTCAAATTCACAAATAAAAAAAAAATAATAAGTTCAACAATCTATATTTTTTGGTAAAATTCATGAAAATCAAAATCCTTACAACACGCACATCTTTGATATGAGTACAAATGTTCTGCAGTGTAAAAACTTCCTAACTTATAAACTGTAGGAGGAGTTGCACAGACAAACCATATACCCTTTCTGACATATTCACACAAAAATGGCTAAGTTCAACAATCTATATTTTTAGTAAAAATGCACAAAAATCAAAATCCTTACCACATGCACAACTTTGATATATGTACAAACAATCTACAATATAAAAACTTCCTAGCGTAAAAACTGTAGGAGGAGTTGTGTGGACAAACAATGTACCCTTTTAGCCAAATTCACAAAAAAAATACTAAGTTCAGCAATCTATATTTTTGGTAAAAATTCATGAAAATCAAAATCCTTACCACATGCACATCTTTGATGTATGCACAAACGATCTGCAATATAAAACCTTCCTAGCGTAAAAACTTTAGGAGGAGTTGCACGGACAAACCATGTACCTTTTTGCCAAATTCACCAAAAAATGACTAAGTTCAATAATCTATATTTTTGGTAAAAATGCACAAAAATCAAAATCCTTACCACATGCACATCTTTGATATATGTACAAATGATCTGCAAAATAAAAACTTCCTAAAATAAAAACTGTAGGAGGAGTTGTGCAGACAAACCATGTACCCTTTTTGTCAAATTCACCAAAAAATGACTAAGTTCAACAATCTATATTTTTGGTAAAATGCACAAAAATCAAAATCCTTACCACATGCACATCTTTGATATATGTACAAATGATCTGCAAAATAAAAACTTCCTAGC
>MJUT01042648.1:261855-283184 GCA_002080005.1 Gigantidas platifrons | reverse complement strand
GGGGGGGGGGGGGGGGTATAACTACAGTTGAATCTCGTTATCTCGAATTTCACGGGGCCGTTGCATAATTTCGAGTTATCCAAAATTCGACTTAAGGAGAGTAAGGGATTAAGTAAGATGGGCAACTTTGTCAGGTAAGTTTGACAAAAGTGGATGCAAACTATTGTTGTCGGTCATTTACAATATATCGAACATCATTTGTACATATTGTTTATGTATTTTTAACACATTCGTGAGTGAGTGATTGTTGCTTAACACCAACTCAGCAATTTTTCAGCTGATCATAACACATTCGTAAGTATTGATTTAAAAAAAACTAATGATAAATAAAACACATCTTTGATAAGGTGTTATTATCTGAATTTTACCAAGTATAGATATCATTCAATAATTATCAGGAAATGTCAAGAGAAAAAAGAAACATGCATTTTGATTACATCATATACATACATAAGATGACAATACACACTTGTGTAATTAAAAATGACAACAAAACGAACTTTCATAGAAATCTACAAATACCACGTAATTGAACACTAATTTAAAATAAAATATCTTTCATTATTCTGTTGCAAAAGTTGATTTGCAACCTGATAAAGTGGTGAAATGATATTCTCAACATTTTTAAATGAATATTATTATTTCATTAAAAACTAGAAAAGAAGTATGCCCCCGCACTTGATAATTGTGAACAAAGTTGTTTTGTTAGGAGTGATTTTTTTAAAAATGAAGTGTGTCTGTAAGACACAAATGATGCCCCCGCCTAACAATAAGAAATTATAAACAAGTCAAAAACTGTAGGCGGAGCCATACAAACCATGTTTCCATTATGAAGCTAAAAAGAAGGAAACGAAGTCCAACTACCTGTTATTTTGTGAATATTTGACAAACCCCCTCCTCCCCCTGACTTTTCATCACGGGGGCATAAAAAAATTACTACCTGTCATTATTTGATGAAAATCAAAATCCTGTGGACATGCACACCTCCATTATGTATATAAACATTATACAAAATATTAAAGCTGTAGCTCCAAAACTGTAGGAGGAGATAGCCGGTCAAACCATGTATCTATATCCGGACGGACAGGGGTAAACATGATGAACTGTGAGCTAATGCTCACTTATGATACCCCCGCTCTTCTGCAAACAGGAAGTAGGAATCTGACCGGTCAAAAAATTCTTCCCACGATATGGGGTACCCATGAAGCTTGTGACCAAATATCAGATTTCTGCCATCAATAGTTGCTGAGAAAAATGAGCATATATGTTCAATGTGTATAAACATCAACAAAGTCGGCAAACAGGAAATAGGAATTTCATGGGTCCAAAAACACTTCCCACGATATGGGGTACCTATATGAAGCTTGTGACCAAATATCAGATTTCTGCCATCAATAGTTTCTAAGAAAAATGTGACGAAAAATGTGCATATATATTCAATGTGTATAAAAACCAACTAAGTCGGCAAACAGGAAGTAGGAATCTGACAGGTCCATAAACGCTTCCCACAATATGGCATACCTATATGAAGCTTGTGACCAAATATCAGATTTCTGCCACCAATAGGTGCTGAGAAAAATATCTTGGGACGGACAGAGGTAAAACAGTATACCCCCCTCCCCCTCCAGGGAGAGGGGGTATAATTAATATGCCCCCCAACTCTTCATCGCGGGAGCATAAATATGAATGATATCGCTAGACACAGCAAGCTGTTTATTGGCTTCGGAGTTTTCGCTACACTCAAGGTGTCACAACATCAAACGCTTTGAAATTTATCATTAAATAATATTTCATTCATATGATTGTTTTCTTTACAAATGATAATTAACAGTCACCAAAATAAATCTCACCTGACATGGTAAACACTGGAGGGCATGCTGTTGACACATTGACATGTTTGTTAATTGATTTAATTGATAATTTCGACATAACGAATATAATTAGAATGGATTTGTTTATTAGGGACTGAAAAGCTACTTCAAGATACCCAAAATTTCGACACATCGGAATTTGAGATAAGAGGAGTAAATTAAGTTGAAAAGTATTAAGTTTAAAACGGGACTTCAGAAAAATCTCAACTTAACCGAAATTTTGAGTAAACTGAGTTTGACATAACAAGATTCAACTGTATAACATCATTCTGCACAACTGAAAATGTTGACACTTCCATATTTGATTTGGTAGTATCTGGTCTAAAAATTCAAGCCAAAAATTAAATAAAAAAATTAAGAGAAATAACTATTCCAAGTAATTTTTTTTTACATTTTATAAATTCAAGTAACATTTGACTTCTCTTTCAAACTTACAGTTTTACTGGTTTGAACCAGGTTGCTGACGACACCATGTTCACATAGCATGCATACTTCCCCTTAATTGTAAGTGGACCATTCCAAATGACAAATTCCTCTCCCTCTTCTACTGGACAAGGCAGTGGCTTTAGAGGTGACTGTCTTTGTTTTGGCCCAATACTGAAAAAGAAGTAGTGTCACATCATGTATGTTTTCCCAAAATATGGTACGTTTTTTACATGCCTCTTTGTTTAGAGACTACATTTGTGCTAATGATTTTTCATGATCATTTGGGTTCAAATACTATACTCCATTACAAGGTAAATAGTCCTTGCCATATATTCTGTCTTGAAAATTTGAATGAATGAATACATCCTTGAATTTCTCTACAGAGATTTAACATTACATGATTGTCATCTTGGTGCATAATGGGATGCAGAGTTGCTACATCACTATGTTAATTTTGCATCTACATTTTGAATGAGAGTGATTGATGTTGTTCTACATGAGTCACGTTTTGAGGAGATAACGATTATGTCTGTTTTGTCCTAGACCAACAATTTCAGTTGGATTTTTATACTTCTAGCTCACTAAAATAACAGTCAATAGGAAGACATGTTACTCCACTCAGACACCTTATTCACACCCCAAGCCAATCAGTCTTTGCTGTTACTACTTAATGCTGTGTGCTTAGCGGAGCAGCAACAAATACCAATTTTATAGTCTTTTGTTGGACCGAACAGGCTTAAACCCATGATAAGCAAGCATGTGAAGCAATACACTACTGAAGCAGTTGAAGCGAAATATGGTTATTATATTAAGAAATAAACACCTTGATCCTTCACTTTGTGTTTTGCTGTCTACTGGTTTGGATACTGGTATATATGAAAGTTTCACAACTGCAAATGGAAATGCCTGTCGAGGACGTCCCACCACGTTCTCTTCCCCATATTCGTACATATAAATCTGTGAAATAAAAATACCTAATTATTTGTATCTGTTTATACAGGACCCATGAACAATAAGCATATGATATATAATATGTACTGTTACTACTGGAATTAAAGATAAAAAGTTTGCCCCCAAAAAGACCACCGTGTGATCTTGAACTTAAGATTAGTTAGATTTATAATACCTGTGCAATCAGTGCCTATCATCACTAAACTTGTGAGTTCGAAACCCGTTCATGGCGAGTTATACTAGATACAACATTATGTGATAAATTTTGTCAGTGACTTCCAACAGGTCGGTGATTTTCTCCAGGTACTCCATTTTCCTCCACCAATAAAACTGGCCGTCACCATATAACTGAAATATTGTTGAAAGTGGCGTTAAATGCCATAAACCTAAACCAAACCATCAAATCAAGTCAAATTGAGTCATTGTATAATAAGATAACTTACCTGAGAAGAGTTGAACAATTTAACAGGACATGCAGCACAATTTGGATCAGAGTTTATAGCTACATGACAATCAAAGTTAGGAGTAGGCTCTAAAGGAATGGTAGTATAGTTCTCAATCACTTGCTTCACCCTTCCCTGTAAAATAAATGATCATCTCTTGATAAAAAAAACATTCAGGCAGTGTTTCAGCTAGATTTTGAAATCTTCAGGACAATTGCCAGTTTTAGCAAAATTTCTTCAGGACATTCTTTAATAATTAAACTAATTTTTATAAAGTTCTTCAGGACAATTTGAGAAATACATGTAGGTGGGCGAATGTCCTGAGACTGGAGCCAAACTGAATCACTGATTTATGTTTAATTTTTCTATCAAGACAAACAAAACTAGAACTGTGAGTAACCTCACTGAGTGATACCCCCCACTTGCAGTTTAGTAGGAGTTGTGCTTACAAGGTACAATGTACATGCCTCCCCTTTTCGTGAAAGTATAAGTTTAATTATCTCCCCTTTTAAATTTTGGACAGCAACCATATTCCTTCATGCACATCTGCAGGTAGTGTACTACAAGTGTGTAAAGTTTCATAAAAATCCAATAAGCCGTTTAGGAGGAGTTGCGCTTACAACGTACATGCCCCCACCCCCTTTTCGTGAAAGCATAAGTTGAATGATCTCCCCTTTTAAATTTTGGACAGCAACCATATTCCTTCATGCACATCTGCAGGTAGTGTAGTACAAGTGTGTAAAGTTTCATAAAAATCCAATATGCCGTTTAGGAGGAGTTGCGCTTACAAGGTACATGCACGGACGGACAGGGTGATTCCTATATACCCCCCCCAAACTTTGTTTGCGGGGGGTATAATAATACATGTTTTTCTGATAACATAGGTAGGCAGGTAGGCAAAACCTTTTTTCACCTAGGTTATACAGGACAATAATCTGACTATAATAGTGCTTGTCTAAAAATGGAAATTAAAAACTTTATGGTAGGGACTAAAAATTAGGGTCAGTAGGGTTAGAAGACATGCATTTTTAACTACACAAATACAATATACAAAGACTTGTTTTAGTCATTCATAATCCAGTTAATAACAGAATCTGTAATTTTGTCAGAGTGCTAGAAATTCCTCTACCAATAAAACTGATCTACTAGTAGTTGCAATCTTGTTTAATATCATAGTAATCCTTCATTATCTGGGATGTAACAACATGTAAAATATTGCAGTTTCCTTTTATATTACATTTGACTACCATCTCTGACTCTCTGTGTTATGTTAGCTTCCTTTATTTTTTTTTATTCAACAGATTTCACACCTATTTGATTAATACGTCTCGCAATTCCACTTGATAAAAACATATACTGTAAATTAAGAAATTGTTGCATGCATTTATTATTGCGATTCCTCAACCGCCGACAAAAATGTGAGGTTTAATTATTGCGAAACGCCAAAGAAGAAAAAATCGATGTAAATTTTTATCAAAACGTGCGTTTTCGTTTTCGTATTTGTATGTCGTTAATTCCCTTGCAAGCCACGTGTCACGTTTATCTTTAATTAAAGTGGATACACATTTCCCTTTGTACACACATTTTTCACGTGAATGAGAATCTAGAAAGGTTTCCACATGTTGGTAATATATTATCGATCAA
The DNA here is from genome assembly GCA_002080005.1 of Gigantidas platifrons. NCBI lineage: Eukaryota > Metazoa > Mollusca > Bivalvia > Mytilida > Modiolidae > Gigantidas > Gigantidas platifrons. The sequence continues at coordinate 277,849 of MJUT01042648.1, read as the reverse complement.
AGCGTGCTTTTGGGGATCTAGAAACATTTGTAACAGGTGAACTTTAGTCACGTGCCGAGTCGACAGTAATTGAACATCCGAAGGATTGGGGCTCGGCTTGGGTGATATAAAGGTTAATGAAATTTCAAAGAAAGATCATATTGAAGTGTACAAAATAAATTGGTAAACAAAAACAGCAGTTTAAAAGAATTATGGCTTGTATGAATCTTTTATCGGAACAACCTCAGTTTTACAAACAAATTTTAGTCGGCTTTTTTTCAAAGTGATATTTCAAAATAAAATATTGCTCAATTAACTATACGGTAATTAGAAATTAAAAAAATGCCATAAATAGATGAATTTTTTGGGGATAAAATCGGGCATTTATAAACACAGTTTTTATATAATTAGATTGATGAGAAACTAAAATATTTTTGATCTACCCTTACAACGAAAAAACACACTCTTTATTTTGTCCTTAGACATATTTACACAGGAAATTGTAATCAAAACAATCAATAAACATGTACACGCTTCATCGCTTCCTAGGTGTCAGTAATCTAGAACATGCACCCGTCGATCTTACCTGTGTAAGAAAAGGGAGATAAATCAAACAGAAACTGGACAAGAAGAAAGCATTAAAAATGCGAGGTTTAATTATTGCGATCGCCGACCAGTCGCATTTTTCGCAATAACTAAATATCATCGAGATGAAATCCATCTCTGTGGGCCCCGCCATAAATAACTTGTGGTAAAAAATTTGTAAGGACAGACTGATATTAACCTCAGCAATAAAACACTTTTGGAGATAATTAATTCATTTGAAAAGTATAAAGTTCAAGATCAATAGTTGATTTTTTCCCTGTATCGCCTAGCTTTGCCCTGCTGGATTTAGTGTTGTATCTATGAATCAAGTAATACCAATCCATCAAGTAGTTTCAGAGAAGAAGATGAAAATGTGAAAAGTTAAGTTTGTTATGGTAAAATCACTAATTTGACCTTGAGGTCAAAGTTCAAGGTCAAAGGTCACCAACAATGGTACGCGACACATCGTCTGGAAGTGGTCTACCTACATGCAAAATATACAAAGCCTGTGTTGAACAACAAAAAAGTTACAGCCCGGACACGATTTGTTATGGACACACGGAGCAGTTTGACCTTGAGGTCAAAGTTCAAGGTCAAAGGTCACCAAAAATAGTACGTGACACATTGTCTGGAGGTGGTCTACCCACATGCAAAATATGCAAAGCCTGTCTTGAATGACAATAAAGTTACAGCCCGGACATGATTTGTTACGGACAGACTGATCACTATAGGGCGTCCGCCACAAAGTGGCAGGGCCCTAATAAAAACATCCCATTAATTTCTGAATTTACAGTACCTTGATTTCCAATGTCTTTTTGTATGTTCAATGAGTTGAGATGAGAGGCGATTATTCATTTTGTTGGTATCGGTTGAATTGTTCACCATTACTGTTTAAACTTCCCATCATTATTAATAACATTTACCTTCATGATCTTAAAGATAAGTAGATATCCATGAAATCTACTGGTCACCTTGCTTGGTTTAAGAATGTCTGCATGTTTACACAGCTGAACACCTGTATATAATAAAATTAATATCAGTACTGAAACTGCAAGTAATGAAAAGTCCTGTAAAAAAACAGAAAAAAAGTCAGTATCATGTTCGAGTAAACATTAATATTATCTTTCATTAAATTACTTCATCATACCCCAGACAACAAAAATAATTATCTAAATCCTCCTTTGCTGGGGTACTGATCATGGTTGTCAGGGCTCAAGCCATGCAGCTGCCTAGTACCGGTATGTAATGAGGTGTAGGAAAGGGGATGCTCTATTCAGATTACAATATGGAAAGCTTGTGAACTATAGTTGGTGCCATATCTGGAGTGTGTCACACTGCTGCACATTAAAGATCACTTTTGTAGATTTTGAAAAAGAGTAAATGCATTGTATCCATTATAAAAGGATATTTTTTCCATCCCTACCCAACTCTCCATACCTTTTCCACTGGCAGTCAAGGCTCATGTCCCGTTTATCCCATTCCTCCCTTATTGTTTTCCTCTTGTCAAGAACACCTCTTTCTGATCTACATGTAGATGCATATTATAATTCATTGATGAAAACAATAGGTCTCTATTGTAGGTAATTTCCACTATACAACTTTTATAACTTTAAGGACAGATTTTAAGTGATATACAGTTGTACATGTACTTACCCATATCAGCACGCCCAAGACAAGAACTCTTTAAATTTGACACTGTAATGCCTTTTCTACACAACTTTTCAACTTCTTGTTCTTCATGAAGTTCATCCACAAACAAGAATCCAAAGCTTTCTTTTATTTCCTTATCTGAATACCCAGCTTTTCGAAATTCTTTCTTTTTATCAAAGAACTATAAAAGATGATGGTTATATTACCATATTCATAACAAAAGGGTGCATACAGTATGTAAGAAAATCTATTGAAAACTCTGATAAAGATCCAAAGTTAAAGTTGACAGAAAGCAAATTTTATATTGAAACAAAATATTGTTTTGAGGAAAGAAACTGTGATTTTTATCTTTAGCAATATTCCAAATTTCCATATCTGGTATAAATCGACTGAAAGAAAAATCATTAAATGGCACAGAAAAATGGAATGTATGTTGAACATACTCACTGCAATGCAGCTATAGATAAAATTTAAGGATGGCATTGAATGACGAGTCATTGACAAACTCAAAACATAATACAACCGCAAAATTTTTGCATTAGTATAAAACAGAAAACACTCTTTATGGCAGCTTGGGCCCTCATGTTTGGAAATGGACAAGCCTACAATACTCATCTTTATTCTGTACCAAGGATCATTGTGTTAAAAAGCACTTGGTTAACTCTGAAATACTCACCTCTTGTTCAAGTTTTTTATTTTGAACGAGATATGGTTTGCTATATTTATAATATAATTTTGATTGGTCTTTTCTATAACTTTGCACTATATTTTGTAAAATGTCATGTTGATACTCTCTAGAGTCTTCATTTGATGCTAATAGTAGTTCTGAAAAATAAATGAGGATTGTGTTCAAGCACAAATACAACACATTTTTATATATTTTTAATAAGCCACATCTTCTAGAATTGGTTTCCCTAGAAAATTTAAGAACAATCATCAAATTATGTTTTTTTTCATTTTCTAACCCAAATAAATCTGTTATTTAGAATAACCATATACACGACTCTGTCAATAACTCTCACATTTATTATGTTTGTGTAGTTGCATCAAGAGAAATCTGCATTTGCTTGTGATACACTCCATGTCAATCAGACAGATATTAACAAATCATATTGTAAATATAAAGGAGGCTGATGGACCACCTGTCAATGTTTGCAAGAAAAAATATTGACTTCAAACTCATTTGGTGACTAGCGGGATCATCACATATAATTTTGAAAGAAGATGCAGCATGCCCTATTGATGATTAAACAAATTTTGATTGAAATTGGTCCAGTGGTTTCAGAGAAGATTTTTTACATACTTTACCCCAAATGCCAAGTGATGGCAAAAGCTCACTTGACACTTTTGGTCAGGTACTGGTGAACTAAAAAAAGATCAGTTTTTTTTAAAGAGGTCATAATTGTTTGTCACCTACATGTACATGACCTATGATCACGAGTTTTCTCTACATCTCTACTAGTATATATTCATATAAAACCACAAATTTTCAACAAATTATAGTCAGATTCAGAGGACATTTCTTGACCAAACTTGCTCAAAATTTTGCTCACAAGAACAAATAGAAAATCTAGTTTTGGAAGTTTTTCTTCACAATCTTTATATAAATATAATTTGTAATTTTGAATAATTCACAAGTTAAATTAAAAAGCAAATCTTAACTATTTGTAAACAAAAAGTATTGGAACCCTTCAAATTATCAAAATCTACAATTTTTGAAAGATAAGTTGAAAACTATGAATCAATTTTTTTCTCTCAAAAAATTGCCATGACAAACTAGTCTAAATAGTTATTTTTTCGTGCAAATAACTTTTCGCACATTTCAAATTTGATTTAATATTAAACAACTTTACTGGGATTTATTTCCCTTTAATTTTATGAGTCCAATTTTCAGATAATATTTTTTATGTCATTGTGTATTCAAATGTTCTGATCCCTTCCGACAAAATTTTACTCCTGCAATAAAATTATTCAGTGAAGACCCACAAGCCCCTCTCAAATAAACACAAACAAAATATAATAATACCACTTTCACATATTTTCCTTTTTGGAATGACAAACTGGTCGACTGATGAATTTCTGCCATGTTTGTTTTCAGTTTCATTCCCAGAAACTTGATCTGCAGTCGGAATCTGATACTCGGAGTTGCCAACATTCTTTGTTAAAGAGTTCTGTGTGACACTTGTTTCTTCCGTTTCGTGTTTTCCTTCTTTTACTACAAAGTTATTTAACTTTTCCCAAATATTGGCCATTATTTAACCACTTTAAGTTTTTTCTCTAATAAAAATTTACATGTTTTCGTCAACTAAATCATTCGGCAGATTATAACTTTTATGAATGCTCAATTTTGATTGGACTATTGAAGGTGTGCACGTGAGTTTCCGGGATTCTCGGCACTTTATGTACATTAAGAATAAAATCTGCGGGAAATGAAGTATTGATTTTTCTCAACTTGAAAAAGTTTTTATTAGCTCACTTGACCCAAAAAGTCATATGGGGGTATTGGCATCACTTGACGTCGGTCGTCGTTGTCGTCCGTAAACTGCTATATTTTAATCTTCTCTGAATCCAGTGGACAAATAAGTGTAATAACAAAATCGGTAGGAATGTTCATTGGATGGTCCTACAAAAAAAGAAAGTTTATGTTTTTTTGTTGACCAGAAGAACACAAAAGAAACAAGATACCCAAAGGTGTCATTCAAAAATGGTGTGTCCATAAAAATGGGTACATAAATTTATCCTTGTTCACTTGTTTTTATGAGTTTTTTTTTTAATGAATTCCTAAGAAAATCCCTCTCATGCAAAACGTTATAAGTAATTTAATTAAGTTGTTTTTGACAAAACTTTTTTTTTTTAANAGTTGCATCAAGAGAAATCTACATTTGTTTGTGATACACTCCATGTCAATCAGACAGGTATTAACAAATCATATTGTAAATATAAAGGAGGCTGATGGACCACCTGTCAATGTTTGCAAGAAAAAATATTTGGTGACTAGCGGGATCATCACATATAATTTTGAAAGAAGATGCCCTATTGATGATTAAACAAATTTTGATTGAAATTGGTCCAGTGGTTTCAGAGAAGATTTTTTAAATACTTTACGCCAAATGATAGCAAAAGCTCACTTGACACTTTTGGTCAGGTACTGGTGAACTACATGTAAAAAAAAATCAGTTAGTTTTTTTTAAAGAGGTCATAATTGTTTGTCACCTACATGTACATGACCTATGATCACAAGTTTTCTCTACATCTCTACTAGTATATATTCATATAAAACCACAAATTTTCAACAAATTATAGAGTCAGATTCAGAGGACATTTCTTCACCAAACTTGCTCAAAATTTTGCTCACAAGAACAAATAGAAAATCTAGTTTTGGAAGTTTTTCTTCACAATCTTTACATAAATATAATTTTGAATTTTGAATAATTCACAAGTTACATTAAAAAGCAAATCTTAACTATTTATAAACAAAAAGTATTGGAACCCTTCAAATTATCAAAATCTACAATTTTTGAAAGATAAAAATAATTTAAGTTGAAAACTATGAATCAATTTTTTTTCTCAAAAAATTGCCATGACAAACTAAATAATTATTTTTTTCGTGCAAATAACTTTTCGCACATTTCAAATTTGATTTAATATAAATCAACTTTATCCCTTTTTTATAGGATTTATTTCCCTTTAATTTTATGACAGTCAAATTTTCAGAGAATTATTTTTTATGTCATTGCATTGTGTATTCAAATGTTCTGATCCCTTCCGACATAATTTGACTCATGCAATAAAATCATTCAGTGAAGAACCCCCCCCCCCTCTCAAATAAACACAAACAAAATATAATAATACCACTTTCGCATATTTTCCTTTTTGGAATGACAAACTGGTCGACAGATGAATTTCTGCCATGTTTGTTTTCAGTTTCATTCGCCGAAAATTGATCTGCAGTCGGAATCTGATACTCGGAGTTGCCAACATTCTTTGTTAAAGAGTTCTGTGTGACACTTGTTTCTTCCGTTTGGTGTTTTCCTTCTTTTACTACAAAGTTATTTAACTTTTCCCAAATATTGGCCATTATTTAACCACTTTTTTCTCTAATAATTTACATGTTTTCGTCAACTAAATCATTCGGCAGATTATAACTTTCATGAATGCTCAATTTTGATTGGACTATTGAAGGTGTGCACGTGAGTTTCCGGGATTCTCGGCATTTTATGTACAGTAACAATTAAATCTGCGGGAAATAAAGTATTGATTTTTCTCAACTTGAAAAAGTTTTTATTAGCTCACTTGACCCAAAGAGTCATATGGGGGTATTAGCATCACTTGACGTCGGTCGTCGTTGTCGTCCGTAAACATCTATATTTTAATCTTCTCTGAATCCAGTGGACAAATAAGGGTAATAACAAAATCGGTAGGAATGTTCATTGGATGGTCCTCTACAAAAAAAGAAAGTTTGTGGTTTTTTTTGTTGACCAGAAGAACACAAAAGAAACAAGAGACCCAAAGGTGTCATTCAAAAATGGTGTGTCCATAAAAATTGGTACATAAATTTATCTTTGTTCACTTGTTTTTATGGGGATTTTTTTTAATGCATTCCTTAAGAAAATCCCTCTCATGCAAAACGTTATTTAATTAAGTTGTTTTTGACATAAAACTTTTTTTTACAATTTTTTAAGAATTTTCATCTTTATGAGATATTGATGGATCATAAAAAGATTTGCTATTTTATTTTGAAAAGTGCTCTAAACGGGAACCAAATTCCAAATTTACGCATATTTGAAGGTATATAGAATTTTTATTTTTCATCCAATTTTGATGTGTTTTTTGTTGTTGAATGAATTGTGTTGAACTCTCTCAGTAGTATGTCGACTGATTTCTTCTATCTTTTACGGTTTCCGAGACAAACTTGATCGAAAGAGGTCGAAAAGTGCCAATTTCCCAAATTTGAAGGTTTTTATTTTTCATCCAAATTTAATGCAGTTTTTTGCGAAGTGTTCGTCTTAAATGGGATATTGTTCAACAAATTCTGTATACCTTTCAAATATACGAAATTTTAGAATGTGTGCCCCTTTTAAAGATAAAAGACAATTTTGTTTCAAAACAAAATTGTCATTTTATTTTTAAAAGGGGCACACATTCTAAAATTTCGTATATTTGAAAGGTATATAGAATTTTTATTTTTCATCCAGCTTTGTAGTTGAATGAATTGTGTTGAGGACTTTCGGTAGTATGTCGAAGGATTTACTCTATTTACGGTTTTTGAGAAAAACTCGATCAAAAAAGGCTGAAAAGTGCCAGTTTCCAAGTTCCATATTTGGAAGTGTATACATAATTTTTATTTTTCATCTATTATTGATGTGATTGAATTGAGAGTCGTTTCAGTAAAATGTCAACATCGGAATATTACTCTATCTGTACGATTTTTTTTTATAAATTTGAATTTGAATATTTTTATTTGCATTCGTTTCCTATATCATTTGGTCCCTTCTCAATAAATATTTGTTTTCATGGTTTTATACTCGTTAAATGAACATGAGAGTGTGAATTTCATTTGGCATCTTGGAAAATTAACTTGAAAGCATACTAGTAGTAGATGCGAGTTAGCGCTTCACATGTGTCAATCTTCATTGTTGTGGTATGTACATCTTACGACAATCCATCAATGGTGATGATTACTTGTTGTGAACAGACAAAACAATCATAAAAAGAGAGCAGATCATATAAACAGTGACAAGATAACATGATATACAAAATTTATTTACAGACTGAAGTTTGTTGTTTAGTTGTAATAGCTTTGGACCAATGACTTAAATTGGTCCAAAGTGGATGCCATGAGTGTTGCATGTGACAGAGAATTGCATAAGACAACTGTGTGAGGGAAAAAACTGTACTTGAAATAATTTGTTCTAGTGTGGAAAAGTTGGTACTGTAAAATGTTAGAATTCCTGGTGTGCATGATGAGTTGTTTTACAAGGTAGAGGTTAGGATCTATTGCTACTAAGTTGTGTGTGATCTTATACAACATAGTCACTCTATTGATGTTTCGTCTGTGGACAAGTGTGTTCCAATTTAGGTGGTTAAGCATAGATGTAACACTGTGCTTGTGTTGTGATACCTTTTTGTTATATATCGCCCGATTCGGGCTGCTCTTCTTTGTACGCTTTATATTTTGTCAATGTGTTGTTGAGTATGAGGTGCCCAAATTGAAGAACAGTACTCCAGGTTTGATCTTACCATGGATTTGCATGCCAGACTTTTGGTTTCTTCCTGTTTGATCTGCAGGTTTCTACGCAAAAAGCTTAAGATCTTATTAGCTTTTGCAGTAATGTTATTGATGTGCGTGTCCCATGACATATTGCTTGACAAAGTGATACCTAAATATTTTGCAGCATTTACTGACTCGAGTACGTGACCTTTGAGTGTATAATTGAATGCATGAGGTGTGTGTGATCTTGTTACACATAAAGAATTACATTTTTGCGGATGATATTGCATTCCCCATGTTGATCCCCAGAGTGCTAGGTTATTTAAGTCCATTTGTAGAGTGACACAGTCTTGGTGGTTTTCTATTGTTCGATATAAGATACAATCATCTGCAAATAAGCGTGTTTTAGATGAGACTGATGCTGGTAAGTCATTAATGAACACAAGGAAGAACAGCGACCAAGGACCGACCCATGAGGAACACCACTGACAACAGGCATCTGACTAGAACTCTCACCATCAAGAACTACCCGTTGTTGCCTATTGTTAAGGAAAGCAGAGATCCAATTCCAGATGTTTCCCCTGATGCCGTAATTGTCTAATTTCCTTAACCGTTTCTTGTGGGGAACCTTGTCAAATGCCTTAGAAAAATCCAGTATAATTAGATCTGTTTGTTTACCAGTATGTAGGTTGTTTAGTAGTTCATGACTGAGTGTAAGTAACTGTGTTTCACAACTGAGCTTTGATCGGAAGCCATGTTGACAATCAACCAAGATGTTATGTTGATCAAGGTGTTTTGAACATGTTACTGACAACAATATATTCAAGAAGTTTACAACATATACATGTTAATGATACTGGCCTATAATTGCTTGCTACGTATTTCCCCCTTTCTTAACGATTGGAATTACGTTTGCCTGTCTCCAATCTGTGGATACCTCACCTCTTGATAAAGATACTGAATATGGTGGTTAGAAGAGGTGCAAATTCATGTGCATATTGTTTGAGAATGGCAATGCGTGAAGAAATTTCATCAGGACCTGTGGCTTTAGATGGATCTAGTTTGTTTAATAGTTTTCAGTACCGTTGGCTGTAACTGTGATTTCAGGCATAGATGGACAATTGTCTGTGAGAGATGTATTCTTACCATTATTGATTTGATTTGATTTGATTTTTTTGGTGTTTAACGCCACTTTCAGCAATATTTCAGCTATATCATGGCGACCAGTTTTAGTGGTGGAGGAAGCCGGAGTACCCGGAGAGAACCACCGATCATGGGCAAGCAACTGGTAAACTTTAACACTTGCGGCTGCGAGTCGAGTGCACCTTTTTGTAATTTACAAAGCTGGACTCGAACCCACGTCGTATTGGTGATAGGCTTGTATGAGCTGTTAGATCGAACGACCTAACTCATTGAGCCACCTGGGCCCTACCACTATTGAAATGCATTATGATATAAAGTTAGAAAGTCCCTTTCTTATTAATAGTAGATAATTTCTCCACATGTAATCAGTAAAGGAATAATGTTAGTCAATAAAAGTGGTCAGTCAAGGTTTCAATTTTCATAACAGCAATTTCTTAAATGAAAGTCTAATATAAAGGGTACAATAATAAAAACGGGATGATCTGGGCTAGTAAATGTCCTTCACTAGCCCTGCAAGCTAGAGGCCAAATAACCAAGAAGAGGTTGAAGAGTAATCAGAATCCGTATATCGAAAAAGAATGACCAAAAGAAAAAGTACAAAAGGACAAATAACGATCTACAAAACATACACATAAAACTAAAGATCGAGTAACACGAACCCACCCCACTAAAACCGGGGATGAACTAGAGTGCTCCGGAAGGATAGCAGTTCCTGTTTCACTAGTGGCACCAGTCGTGTTAATCTAGTTACAAACTCGTTGATAAGTCGCGAATGAGGAAAGGACCGGGACGTGTTTACGACAAGTGGAACATATATATATCCGTGGTCATTTGTGACACAGATATTCCATATAGCGGTCAACCAAGTCATGGTGGCGATCGTAAAACTTTCAAAGTGATGATTTCAATTTAACCAAGAGGAACCCTTGGTTCAGTAGCTTCCTTGTTAGCAGCAACCCTAGATATAAAGGAAATACTGATATGAACCACAAGCTCTGGAATATCATATCAACTGATAGATATATACATGTACTCCATATGCAGGTGCTGCAGGAATGTTGCTACATATAAATGGAGAGTTCACTATGGGAAAATTGAAATCATCTCTTTTGTCCTAAAGTTTCGTTCTTAACCAACCCCTCACTGTCAAATAAGTTAGAGTAAAAACATGGTTATAAATTCTCTCCGGAAGAATGGATATACAGATATCTTTCACTCACTGAAAGTGGCTACAGATTGTCCACCCGGTAAAAACGGCTGTATAGTCAGTTTTCCCACTTCATTAACAGCCATAGACAGTTTTTCTCACAACAATTTTCTATATAAAGTGCACAGTTAATGAATCGGTATTTTGTACATTTTGCATTCCATGTATATTCTATTCAATAAAGTGTGATTTCCTTTATAATTTAGAATTGTTGAAAGTTTTCATTCTGTTCTATATTTGGTTACGATTAGATTGAATGGCATCATATCCAGTAAATTGTATATTTGGTCAAGACATTTGAAGTGTGGCACTACATGAAATAATTTATATATTTGGTTAGGATTTGTTTTGTAGTACGATATCCAATAAGTTATATATGTAGCTATGATTTGGTTGTATGGCGCCACATCCAATAAATTGTATACTAGTATTTTGATAGGAAAGTTTGTGTGGGGGACAACATACAATAAATTACATATTTGGTTAGGATTTGGGGTGTGGCGCCGTATCTAATACATTTACGAGGAACAACTAGGATACTGACTCGGACGTCGGCCGGTACATAAAAAAGTCCGAATTAAATGACACCATGGAAACGGTGTTCGCTAGAAAGGAAGGTATCCCTTTATATCACTAGACACGTCAAACATCTGATATTCGAAAATCAAGATTAGCTCTCAAAATACAAAAATTCAACACATTATGCCATTAACCTAGACAAGCCTTCATCATAAATCAGCTAAATCCAAGAAGAGTTTGAAGATACCAAAAGAGTAATCAGAATCCGTATATATCGAATAAGAACAGACAACACAATGGTCAAAAGAAAAAATACAAAAGGACAAACAACGATCTACAAAACATACATATGAACTAAAGATCGAGTAACACGAACTCCACTAAGAACCAGGGGTGAAGGGTAAGCAGTTCCTTCTCCACTAGTGACACCCGTCGCGTTAATCTAGTTTTAAACCCTATTTTAAAGATCAGTCTGTTCCTATAATCTCGTATGACGACTTCAAGTCTAAACCAACTGATTGCACCTGCGCAAGTTCCACATTCATATAAAGTTATAACTGGTGAACTTGGCATCATCAACAGTACTTCTCTACGAGATGTGTTCGCCAAGAGGCCGATATATCGTGAGAAAAATCCATAAACAGGAAACACAACCGCCGCGGATTATGCCAGACTATGGGAAAAACGTGAAAGAGAGGACATATTGATATATACTATTTCCGACTGGGTTAAGAGTGTGAGGTCGTTGATACAAGTAACAACGAGAAATAAAATACTCTATGGGACAATGAACATCCAATCTTTAAGACCCAAATGTTGCTAATAACCTGTCTCACCTCCATGACAAGTATGCTGGCGACAAGACCCCTAATAATATCGTTCTTGCATGTAAATAACATTACATTGACTATACTTGATAAAGGAATTAGGTATTGACAATATTCACTTGGCAACCCTACATACACAGAGACGACACTTCCGAAAGAGGAAATCCTGGATAATCATTGGTCTGTTTTGAGTTCCTTTGGAATTTCAACCCTAGATGCAGAACTGGATCTTCCGTCACTCTACTGGATTCCTAAATTACACAAGTGTCGTTACAAACAGCATTATATTGCTGGGTCTGCAAAAGGTTTAACGAAATCTTTCGAAATCATTAACATCTACTCTATCAGCGGTCTTCCAGGCTTCAGAATTACTATGACACTAGCTACCCAAGAGGTAGTGTGAGGCAATTGTGGATTTTTAACAATTCTAAATATCTGTTAAAGTACATACAATCAATGTCCATCTCTTCGTGCAACAACATTAAAACATTTGACTTCCCTACCATCTACACAACTATTCCCCATTTAAAAAGATTTATTGTCATTTGAGATATGGATACTAGTATTTTGTAATGGCCAACCAGATCGTGATAACAGCCGCAGCATTTTTGTAGCTATGACTTCAACAGTGAACAATGTAGCCTTGCATCAGCAACTGTGCTCTGTCCAGAAAACTACTGTACTGCGCACACGCCTTAGAATAACGTACGAGTTGTGAAAGGTTAAGTCCATACGCTGGTGTTACTGGAATGTTGCAACTGATGAATGTGTAGTTGACTATTGAAATAGTCAAGTCATCACGTTTGTCGTAAAGTTGTGTTTTTAATCTTCATCCGTTGTAGACTACAAGGTGAAGGTCGAGGCAAGAAGCATATTTTTGAGTGTCAGTAGTGTTCTTTACTTTAAGCACGTTTGGATATATTAGATAACATATGTACACATATCAAAGAAGTTTTAACAAGCAAAGCATACTAAAATCAAAGCCATAACTAACTGTGATCACAAACTGTAACGATGGCGTAATGGTTAGCGTGCTCGCCTCGAGTGCGGTAGATCGTGGGTTCCAGTCTCGGTCAGGTCAAACCACAGACTATAAAATTGGTATTTGTTGCTTCCCCACTAAGCACACATCATTAAGGAGAAAGGGCAAATACTTGTTGGCTCGGAATCAGGATAATGTGTCCTTTTGAGGCGACATGTCTATCTGCGAACTGTTGTTTCAGTGAGCTAGCACTATAAAAATCCAGTTAAACGTGTTGGTCTAGTATAAAGAAAGCGGACCTCACCACTATTCCATTGGAAATTAACTTGTTCTCGGCATGGTATAGCTGAAAAATTGCTGAGTTGACGTTAAACAACACTCACTCACTCACTCACTCACTCACTCACTCGGAATTCACATATAAATACAATTGTCATCGGACATATTAATTTAACGACTTATACATATTCTAATGTTTTTCCTCGTAATATTTGAAATTGGTATGAAATGTTTGAATCTCCAATCACAACTTTGTTATGAACATATCAAAGTTGTTTTAACCAGCAAATTATACTAGAATTAAAGTCATAACTGCATGTGTAATCTAAATTTACATATAGGAACAAATATCATCGGACTTAAAACAACGTTTATACATTTCCCAATGTGTTTGTTCTAAATATTCGAAATAAATACGAAATGTTGGAGTCTCCAATCGCAATATTATGAACATATGCAAATAAATGTGCCAACGTTTTCCCTCGTAATATTCGAAATTGATACGAAATGTTGAGAGTCTCCAATCGCAATAGTATGAACATATGCACATATGAGCTTCGTTTTAGTCAGCAAACTATACTAGAATTAAATCCATAACTATCTGATCAACATTCCCATATATACAAAAACAAATGTCATCCGGGAACAAATGTCATCACACGTAAAAATATTTCTTGTGCATTTCCTAATGTTCTTCGAAATCGATACAAAATCGTTGGAATCTCCAATTATAATTTTATGAACGTTGGCGAATATCCCTGTACTTAAAACATAACATCATCAAACCGAACAGTACATTTTATAGAAAACGAAAACAACGAATTAAAAATTAAGCAAACTTCATCAACGTCGAAAGGAATACCCGACATGATGAACTTGCAACCAGTAATGCAGCTCAATTACTCGTTTTACATTGCAAGTTCTAAACACACTTACAAATTGCAATGAAAAGCGAATTGAACATTTTAAATAGCAAAAAAGGACAAGTCACTAATGCTATACATAAATCACATGATCCATCCAAATAAATCAACAAGATGTGTCCAAGGAACTACACTTCAACTGCAAAAGAAGGAATAGCACAATATAAAATATACATAATACATGTATATGTTAATCATTTGATTGTGTAAATAGCCAAGCACACAATGTTACGGAATATCTGTGTCACATATGACCACAGACATGTTCGAATTGTCGTACAATCACTATTCGGTGCTTTCCTCATTCATGACTGTTGCTCGATCTTTAGTTTTATGTGGATATCATTGTTTGTCCTTTTGTCTTTTTTCTTTTGGCCTTTGTGTGGTCAATCCTTTCTCCATTTACGGACTCTGGTTACCCCCTTTGGTGTATCCAGCTCATCTTGCGTCATATGTGTAAAGTTCAACATTTTTATTGTTAAGCGAATAAAAGAGTCACGTGATTTTTAGTAAACATGGTTTATTTAGTCATATCCGATCTTTTGCTTTCGTTGGTCTCTACAGACAATAAAACTGACCGCCACGATATAACTGAAATATTGTTGAAAGTGGCGTTAAACACCATAAACCATCAACAGACAGTTATCTCAGATCTTTTTCATTTAACTTTTTATTTTGAATTTTACATTAGTGTGTGCTGATTTTGTTCCGGATATTGAGTGTTATTTGTATTGCCAGCTATAAGACATTATGTGTGTTTTGTTGCATATTTGGTATTGGAGCTGCCAATAGTAGTCCTATTAAATAGATAGATATAAGAATGTTCATTGTTTCTGTAGTGAGTTTTTCTTCCCGACATACAAAATGTATATATTTAAAATAAAGTACACATGAAATACAAGATACACTATTGATGCCCTTTGATACGCTAGCAGGGGCGTAGCTAGACAAAAATGAAGTATACGCAAAATTTCGGCGAGGGGTCTGGGGGCCGCTTAAGGCCCCCAGTGGGTCCAGGGCAAAGCCCTGATAAGGGGTCCAGGGGGGCGAAGCCCCCCGGAAGCTAGTTGATTTTAACAGATCTAACGACAAAGGAACCAGTTTTTGAGTGCCTAAAGTATACTGACATGGAGCCGTGTCTATTGATGTTTGCACTGGTACAAGTACATGTATTTTACCTTGCTTTTTTCGCGAGGTGTACATTTTCACTGGATTAAAACCATAGGGTGGAAGGGTTTTCGGTTCATTTTAAAATTGTGCTTATTTGTTGTTGTTTTAGTTTTGAGAGGGCATTTTATCTCTCTGCCTTAACATTTCTCTTCTATTTCCAACATCTGTGTCTTACGGAAATTCGTATATTATATTGGAGCTGGTTGTAGAAAATATTATGGAAGGACGACGAGAAATAATTACTCTACCAATAGCTGAAATCAGTTTATGTTTCGATGCTCTTTGAACTAGATTACAAGATATGAAAATATGAACTACGCACCGGAATTTCGTAGTCATCCATGTACGTTCATTGCTTTACTTTCTGAAAGTTTTAAGTGCACTTAGTTTAAAATATGGCATCCTCACCATATTTGTTTTCACCGCCGTATCCAGATGTTTTGGCAGCTGAGTCGTCTAATTTGAGTGATGAGGATAAATATAGAGTTCTAACAGAGAGCTGGGAAAAAGTGCACCTAT
>MJUT01042648.1:251376-261578 GCA_002080005.1 Gigantidas platifrons | reverse complement strand
ATGTTTGTGTGTTAGTGGTATCGTTTTTGCCTCCTTCGAAGATTTTTCTATTGGATTTTGGAACTGTTTGGACAGTGTGGTATGTTTTGCTTTTCATTTTTGTGTAAAGACATTTTTGTGCCAATCCAACGCAAAGGATTCTGGGTATCCTACGTCAATCACGAGCACCTCTGCCACATCATTGGCTGATACCGTCAGATATATCAGTTATGGTGGATAACACACGCCCCCATTACGGGCAGACGACAAAGTAGTCCAGTAAAACATGGCATAAATTTGTAGATCGGCAGTGAAGGAAAGGAGTCCATTTTTGTGGGAGAGGTTATTTAGTGCTATGAAAACAGTTATGCTAAAGCCTATCTGTGTCGGGGAGTGTGTAAATATTAATAAGCTTGCTTAAATGTTATATTTTTCACCTTTGCATCGTAGATTATGAAGCCATTTGTGGGTCGGATTCTTGACACTGATAATGTCACTATCATACATTTACTTACTTTCTCTGCTTCTTAACTGTCGTTTCATTGAATATGATGACAGTTCATTTTCGACAACATTTCATGAAATATGGTAATTTTCCTGTCCTGGTATATTTCCCTCGCCTTCAACAACAAAAACATGTTTTATGATATTTGATAATTATTATCAGAAAAGTTTGAAGATACCAAAGGAGTACTTTTAGTAATCAGAAGCCGTAAATCGAAGTATGACAGAAAACACAACGACGAGAAGAAAACGGACAAACAACGATCTACAAAACATTACACTGAACACTAAAGATCGAGTAACACTGACGAACATAACGAAACCCCGGGGGTGAACACAGATACTACAGAAAGGTTAGCAGTTAAACTTATATAACTATAACTGGTTCATGTTAAAGCACAATTTAAGTTTCATCAATACTGATTTGTTTTTGGTGTCATAAGCTTCCCAGTTGGAAGGGTGGATGGATGGATGGATGGACGGACGGACGGACGGACGGACGGACGGGTGGGTGGACGGATGGACATCTTGTCTAACTTTAAATGTTTTGTTTTATTATAATTACCAGTTATATCTAACATAACACAAAAATCGTCAAATACATATAGGTATTTTTTTTTTCATTAAAAATTGTAAATTAATTGAAAAATTAATTTTGAAAAAGAATCATAACTTTAGTTTCATCCATGTTAGTTTAAAGCTTCCATACATCTGTGAAATCAAAACGGAATCTAAAACTTTCTGGAGCTCAGTAGCGGAAATGTATCATCAACATAAATAATGATGAAAAGTTTTTATTCGAGTTCTGTTGACATTGACTTAAACCGCGACCGGGGTATAAATGGATGTGGACTGAGCAAACATTTGGATAGCCACCATCAAACCCCAATTAATTCATTCTTTCCTTTTACAATACCGCAGTGGAACCAACTCCCTGCTTCACTCGTTCAGTGATAGCTTCAGAGATCAGCTAACTCCAGCTGTTCTCTGTACACTCGTCTAAACAATAAGCCTTACATGTACATAGTTTTAATCACGTCATCTTCCTCAAGCACTTTGTATTATAAAAAAAATTCCACTTTGGCTGTACTATAATGTAAATAAAATTCTTGTCCACGCATGCAACAGTATGCAATCATCAATCGATTGATGGTATACTGTATACCAAAAGAAGAAGAAGAAGAATCAATCAACATTCAAGATTGTTCATTATTTTCACCACGGTTATCTCGAGGATGAAAAATCAATGATACACAGTTTCACAGTTACTTTTGGAACAAAATATTTGATAGACATGGTTACTAGTGTTTCCCCCTACGAAAATTTTAGTCTTATTAAAATAATACTCTTCATCAGTCTAAGAACTACAAAAATTACTTCGAAAATTCAAATTTCTGAGGTATGTGACCTTAAGGTCACGTTGGTCATGTGACATATAGTTTCATAAATATGCTGTTCATATCAACTGGGATTTTTGATGATAAGTTCCGCCCACAAATTTTGTCGGTAGACACTACCGC
Organism: Gigantidas platifrons; assembly: GCA_002080005.1. NCBI lineage: Eukaryota > Metazoa > Mollusca > Bivalvia > Mytilida > Modiolidae > Gigantidas > Gigantidas platifrons. Next base: position 259,575 of record MJUT01042648.1, on the reverse strand, counting down.
AAATGCTGATTTAAGGCCCCCAATATTAAATGCTGTAAAAAAAAAAGAATCAAGTTCATTTAAGAATAATGCAAAAACAAAGAAACATTATATATATATTCCCCTGGTCTTAGACCATAGACCTCCACAACTACTAGTACATCAGAATCAGAAATTTAATTACATACACGATGGCCAAATATTTAAAATTTAACATTTTAAATAATGAATGAATTATGAATAAATTATCAATAGTAGAATACCGGTATCCCTTTCTAAAACCTCATTGGTTTTCATTGATTTCGTCTGATATATTCATTGATTTAAATGGTCATTATTTGTCTGTAGCGTTATTAATAACAAACCAAAGAATACAAATGTCAATAATTACAGGTTTGTGTATCCTTTTTCGTGAGATTAACATTTCAAAGATATGTCATTTGACTTGGTTTATGGTAGATACAGTTCTCTGTATGTTCATGTCGAGTTGACCAATTATCCATATTCCTTATATCAATTCAATAAATACATTGCGAAAAAAAACGTTTCTAGTTGTGTATGAAAATCTATGGGATGTGTAAAACTGATGAATATAAAAATACCTTTAGACATATAGTTGAGAGGTTCCGGGTATGCCGGTTTTATTCGTTGTCCAACTGAATATGCAGGGTCCTTCTTCATATTGGTTGTGGTCGACGTATACTCGTTAGAACCGGGACGAACAGGCTCTGTGATGAAATAAAATTAGAAATTGATCTTTAATTGACATGTCAAACAAATTAAATTACATCTTCCTTTACATTAAGAATCTAAAGAACGGGCTTAGTAAATTACCAATATATTGTTTTTAATTTCAAGTCAGTCCAATTCTATTTTGAACTGTGTTTAAGTAATCGTAGTATAATAGTCAAATGTACTTCTGTTAAAAAATACTACATAATTTAACTTGTACTAGAATAACTTTTGAAATGTACTGTGTATATATTTTAAGAAATGTATATGTTTTCAAATGCAATCAATTGCTTACACTGACAGAATCATATTAATTTACCGAATGATTCAGAAACAAATCATACTGAACAGCAACGTTTACAATGCCACAATACAAGCACCAATATGCGCGAAACATTATCCAGTCAATATTTATCACACATTTTACAATGCAACAATACAAGCAGTGCATAATCAAGCAAAAAATATTGACGCATTATCAAATCCATATTTATCACACATTGTGCAATGCACGCATTGAATAATCACACCAATATGCATGACGCATTATTCAATGTCTGTCAGGCTTTACAATGGCAGAAATGCACAATCTAAACAACACGTGTAATCCATCACTCAACGTCTGTCCATTACACACATAACAATGTGAGAAACTACTTAATCCATTGTGAAACCTAGAGCAAGCAAAACAAACCATGTACCAAAAGCAAAGACATTATAAACGACGTTACCACCAAATAATGAGTTTGGTCGACTCCCCTTAAAGGAAGCTGATGGGGCATCCTTCCCTAACGTTTTGGCGACATTATAGGAAGCAGGGGAAGGCCTTTTACTCTTGTTATCAAATTCTGGACTAATATGCATAGGACCACTAGTAGTTTGAAATGGACCGTATCGTCGTCCTGTAAATTTTCCGCCATTCTTGTCCATTGGAGTGATGGGTTTGACTTCATACGATCCTGGTCCCGGTGTTTCATTTGTCATTTTATCCACTAAAAACATTGCATTTGTTTCTCTTCCGTCATCAATATTCCGTCGCCTATCACCTTTCAATGACACACCGCTATTCCGTGATGATCGTCGTGGACTAACATCATACTCGTTAGGTGCAGGTCTTTGGTCTCTTTCGTTCATTTCAATAGGAATATAGGTCGGTCCTTTGTTACTCTGAAAAGGTCCACTTTTTCGCCCTTTAAATGAAATGCTCTGTTCGCTGTTTCCAATAGCACTTTTCATAGAGTAAAACCCAGGAGCAGGTGTGTCATTTGCAGTATTTGGCAAAAGAAATATTGCATTAGATTGCCTAGCATTTTCAAATGTTCTTTGTCGATTACCTTTGAATGAGACACTTGTTGAACTTCCCATTGACGACGCCAGATTATAATGACCAGGTCTTACTTCCTTTTCGTTGAATTCTGGTGTAATGTGCGTCGCACCCTTGTTAGACTGGAATGGCCCAGTTTTACGTCCTTTAAATGAAACACCATTACTTTTACCAATAGTTGACTTGATATTATAACTTCCGGGCCCAGGAGTAGACTCTATCAAGTTCGGCAGAAGAAATCCTGCGTTCGCGTTTTTAGCTTCCATAACAATTCGTCTTCTTCTATTTCCTTTGAAAGACACACCAGATGATTTACCCATGTAAGATGTCGTGTCATAGGTTTCTGACATTTTGTCCTTTTCATTGTATTGCGGACGGATATACATTTGTCCTTTGTTTGTCTGGAAAGGTCTGCCTCCTTTTGTACCCTTAAAACTGACAGCATGGTCCGCACAAACACTCGATCTACTTGTATTATAGTAATTGGGTGCCGGATACCCATCAATTAACTCTGGCAATAAAAATGCACAGTCTGATTTCGCTCTGTCAAAATTTCGGCGTCTGTTTCCTTTCATGGATGTTCCAACATGTTTGCCTAAATACGATTTTAGATTATATGCATTAGGAGCTGGAGTCCCTGCAAAAAATCTTGGACTAAGTAGATCATGGTTAGGTTGCATTTGAGAATATGAAGTGTAGCGATCCAACACAGATGGTGTCCTTCCTGTATTGGTGCGAATATCCATGGTTGAAGACATGAAGTATAAGCTTGGTAGAGGTTCACTGGCAATACTTAACCTCCGCACTGAAAAAGAAGGACAACGAATCAACATTTTAGAAAACAATTTGGAGGCTTACCTTTGGTGTCGAATCAGGATATGACATTGTACTTACTTTGTGATCGACGAGTCTAGTAACATAATATTGTGCTGGAGGTGGCGAAACTTTCTTGGGAGCTGCAAATAATTAATCACACGTATTTGAGCTAAACTAGTTACAGACACTATACACGTTATTATCTTTAATAGGAGAGAATAGCGTTGTCAACAGTAGTACATATTCATGTGGGAAAGGTAATGAAGGAGAGAGGTGTAAAAGGTATAAAAGAACAACAACTTTACCCCTATTATGTACTGTGCAAAGAGGGGGTATGGTGTTTAACGCCACTTTCAATAACATTTCATTATTATCGTGCAAAGAGTACTAACCCAGTTCAGTAATGTTCATGCGTGTGAATTTTCATATAATAACTTATCAGATCTTCCAATTTGATAGAGAACTTAATAAAAGATTTTCCAATTTAATAGAACTTTATTAAAAGATGTATGTGGTTTTAACTTACTATACCTGCATGTTCAGATTCTAGATGACACACTGTTATTCTCTTCCATGTAGCTGTACCAGTTGTTATGGACAGGGGTTAATTTGTTTATAGCTGTTTAAATCAGTAACACATTTCAATTTGAAAGCAACAAACTGTTAAGTGCATGGCAAACAGTAACATTTAAGAACACAATTATTAAGTGGTATCGAACGGAAATAGGAAAACTCGGAACATCTATTGTGAAAAGATTTAATTAATCAGATAGAAGATTTCAAATAAAAAGACATGTGAAACTAATTGATATCTACATATTAAATAAAAATAAATAAAATTATAACCGCTATCGATACAGTATTTCTGTCGTATAAAGAGATTGAACAAGAAGTGGTGAAGGGATACCCTTTGAATTACTTCTTTGAATGGACACTGGGTGGTGATAGCAGTTTTCCACTAAATAAATGAGTAGGTCCACAGTAGAAACGGGGATATTATAATCGGCTGGTCCTTTAAAATGTATCAAAACATGAGATCAGCATTTCATTATTGAATTATAAAATAATTGAAAATAAGTCGACTGAGAAGGGTAGCATGTGTTTTGAACCAGTGAAAATTGCCACAAAAATAAAAGAAGTGTAATTCGTAATTTATCCAGAAAGATTCGATGATTAAGGATTTTACTGGAAATTTTATAGAGCTACACCATTGGAACCGTACAAACTAATTTTGAATATATATTATTTTAAAATATCATACATACTAGTATATGTTACTACTAATCGTATTTTGAGAGACTGAACTATCTATGTGTTCTTGGTTACTTGTAGTTCCCATTGTTTGTTTGTTTGTTTGGTTCCATGTGTCAAGTAATCGGAATTAGATCAATAGATGGGACCTGGTGAACCATAATCTTAAGTATATAAAGTGTAAATAACAATCAAGTGTAAGCCTAAGGCCAAGAATAAACCACAATTAACCAAGTGTAAATAAAGATCAAGTGTAGATCTTGCCATAAGTGTAAAGCACAACCAAGTATAAACCACTACCAAGTGTATATCACAACCACAGTATTGTGTCAGCTATCATTATATACATTGTAATAATCAATGATCATTCCTTCAAATGTTATCTTTTTGTTGAGGGACGTTTTCGTGCTCTACATTATTTGGCATTTAAATTTTGTTTTCTGCAGTTTGGGACCGAATTCGTAGACGATTAAAATATGCATCAGGTGCAATAAAGTTATATTGGTGTTTATGATCTCTGTACGATAGTTTTGAAATGAAGATGCTATTAATACTATAAAACTGAGCTAAATGAAAGGAATTATTGTCTATTGTACTAATAAAAACATAGATATCAAATTAAAGCAGTCATATACACCGGTCATGTTGTTTCTTCTCTACCATGATAAATAATATGAATGATACAAGGACTTCAAATAAGATGAGAATAATTTGGAAATACAAACAATGGAGAATTAGTAACCATAGATAGTTGATAGTATGCAATATTATAAGAATTATATGACATTAAATGTGATTTTATGAAAAGTATTAATTTAGAATACATGTAATGTATTATAGTATTAATGAATGGGTGTTTTTATAATGGCTCTGTTATATGCCCGAGGTCTGTAATAATGGTCAGAGAGGTTGTAATGGCCCAAGGCAACGCCGAGGGCCATTATTACAGATCGAGGGCATATTGCAGGGCCATTATAAAAACACCCATTCCTTGGTACTTTTATTAACCAACTGAACGAAAGTGTATGTGTTGCTGCCAACTTGATGTAATCTCTACTCTTTTAATGACCGTTTAGTTTGAAAATATAACAATTGACATTTTTTTATTGTTTGGACATGTGTATGTATATCATTTATAATATTAAAATTTTGAAATTTTTGAAATGCTTTGAAAATTTTAAAATCTTATGAAAATCTTTAATTTTTTTTTTAATTTTTGAAATTTGAAATTTTTAAAATTTTGAAATTTTGAACTTTAAACAATTTTTTTTTTTTAATTCTAGAATTTTTAAATTTTTTGAAAATTTTGAAATTTTATGAATTTTTTTTAATACTTTTGAATTCTTCATATTTGATATTGGCCCTGTTTCTCTGCAATGGCCCTGTATTAATGCCGGTTTGTCTGTATTAAGCCCGGTTGGAGTTTTTTTTTTAATAAATAGTCATTTTTGGTTAATAAAGCGAGGTTCATGATTGGTACATTGCCCCTATACAAAAACGCTTTGAGTAAATAATTATAGAGGAAACCATACAAATTACATCCGATTTTCTTTACGTTTTCGAAAATACATTTCTTCAATTTTATGTTAACAAAGATAACAGTGTTAAACGGCGCATTATATGAACTAAGCAATCTACTCTACCAACAGTTACCATCACAACATAAAACTTATTTCTGTTAAATAATTTCTGTTTCAGTGTTAACTACAAAAACTAATAGTTTCTGTCCGTGCAAATAAATAAAACACGGACTAACATACCATTCGTATCGACTGTATTGTTCGGAGGTCCATTTATAATTTGTCCTGGTTGTTTGTGGGCCATACTTTATTTCGATCCTTCCAATCCAAAATGATAATGATCCACGTTATATTTAGCAGGTCCCTTTACTGTACAATACTTGGGTGCTGTGATTATGAAATGATGACATTTTATATAATGTGGGAGTAAAGAAATTGACATATTGTGTTCTTCCTGGTCACATTTGTGACATGCAGAAATTTTCGGATGTGAAGCCAAGACTAATTTTAGGGATTCTACATAAACTGCAATGTTATTTTAAATGTTAAAAATATAATTAAAATTTCTCTCAGTTGATACGATATTCCAGAGCCTGTGATTCCTATCATGGTTTCCTTGATAGAGGGTTGCTGCTAACAAGAAAGCCACTGAACCATGGGTTACTATTGGTTAAGTTGAAGTCATCACGTCGGAAGTTTTACGATCGCCACCATGACTTGGTTGACCGTAATGGAATATCTGTGTCACAAATGACCACGGATATGTTCCACTTGTCGTAAACACTTCCCGGTCCTTTCCTTATTCATGACTAAAAACCGGTTTTTAGCTGGATTAGCACGACGAGTGACACTAGTGTAGCAGGAACTGCTTACCCTCCGAAGCACATGGGATCACCCCCGGTTTTTAGTGGGGTTCGCGTTACTCGATCTTTAGTTTTATGTGTATGTTTTGTAGATTGTTGTTTGTCCTTTCGTCCTTTTTCTTTTTGTCATTGTGTTGTCTGTCCTTCGATTTACAGATTCTGACTACCCCTTTGGTATCTTAGATTTACAGATTCTGATCACCCCTTTGGTATCTTAGATTTACGGATTCTGATCACCCCTTTGGTATCTTAGATTTACGGATTCTGACTACCCCTTTGGTATCTTAGATTTACGGATTCTAACTACCCCTTTGGTATCTTAGATTTACGGATTCTGACTACCCCTTTGGTATCTTAGATTTACGGATTCTGACTACCCCTTTGGTATCTTAGATTTACGGATTCTGACTACCCCTTTGGTATCTTAGATTTACGGATTCTGACTACCCCTTTGGTATCTTCAAACTAATCTTCCATTGAAACAGAGGTAAAATCCCGATGATACGTATTGGCTTCACTTCCTTCGATTATCAAATACCAGAATGTACAGCTAAGAGATAATACTATAATAGTATCCAATGAAAATGCAATGATTATTCTTTATGGCTGACGTGACTGCCAATCTTTATCTTTTTCGTGACAATAAGATTTCTGCCGAGTTCGTAAACAATGATTGTTATAAAAAAATATATAGGACGCAGGTCAGACAGTGATTGAAACAGAGGTCACATCCTGATGATACTATTGGATTTACCTCCTTCGATTATCAAATACCAGGATGTACAGATAAGAGATAATGCTACATATTATGCAATGAAAATGTAATGGCTGTTGTTAACAAAAATAGAACGCAGGTCAAGCAGTGATTAGTTCAAAGATCTAGAAAGACTCAAAGATGTAACTCCTTTTGAACAATATATAGATCAACTTGACATATCAAACTGACTGATACAAGAGGCTTATGAAAGTTCTTTAGTAAGAAATTTAATCAATTGAATGCAGATTAGAGAGCTAAGTTTGGAATTGGAAATACAAACTACTTGGCTTAAGCTATATAAGATAAATGGCGATCGTACAAATTATGTAGGAAATTGTAAAAATAGATGAAGGCATTGCTACATTTAATTTCGAGCAAGTCAAATGAAAAAAAATTATGATACTGCAATACTGCAAAGACCTTAAGATTTATGAAAACAAAAGTATGATATTGTAATTTTGCAAAGACCTTAAGATTTTTTGGGTATTATCTCCGCCAAACTGACAGATATTGTCCACTTCCGGTTTCGACAATCCGGTTTGATACTACAGTGGCAAACTTGAGGTTGAAAAACATATTGTGTATTCAATTGATGAAGGTCTGCAATTGTTACCTACTTTAAAGCCAAAATCATGATTGTATATATATTCACCTGTTCACAAATGATGTTAAAAAGGGTACTGTTGAGGAGTGTATGGATTCCTTTGCCTTCTTTATTGATAAGATACAAGAGCAATGGCCACTTGGTAAAATAGTCTTGTCTACAGGTCTCCCAAGAAATGATTCAGTACAATTAAATAAAAAGATATATGATTGTAATATTATATTGCTTCATAAATACTTGGATTCAGATGTCAAAATATGTGACAATGCAGGTATGGGTTCGCGAGGGAAGCCAATTGCCAGACTCCTAAACAGGGATGATGGTGTACATTTGTCCAGACAAGGTAATAGCAT
>MJUT01042648.1:221427-235406 GCA_002080005.1 Gigantidas platifrons | reverse complement strand
AAACCGCGCCGAGCGGAGGGAGGCGCGAAAATTTTTGGGGTATTTCGTGTGAAAAATCACGATTTTTACTGAAAAAAATCATATTTTTTCCAAGCTTANGGGGGCGCACTTAAAAAAACCGCGCCGAGCGGAGGGAGGCGCGAAAATTTTTGGGGTATTTCGTGTGAAAAATCACGATTTTACGCAAAAAAATCATATTTTTTTCCAATTTTAGGGGGGGGGGGGGCGCCGAATGCGCCCTCCCCCTTGAATCCGCCCCTGACTACCCAAAAGCCGGGTCAATTTGTCGCAAGTTATGCGTGCCCGGCCTGGTAGTCTGGTAGTGACAGTCATGATTTAACTGGCAAAATGCAATAAGTGACGTTAAACAATATAAAAAATAAAATAAAATAGTTATTTTATCTTGTGCTTGATCTATTTGAGCAGTAAATTGCATTGATTTGATATTATATACTTCAGGACCGTCTGAATGCATTAGTATCTTATTGTGATACATGATGCTTAAATGTTAATTTAAAGAAAACTAAAGTTTTAATATTTAATAAGAGTGGTCATCATATAAAAGAACCATTCTACTTTAATAATGAAGTAATTGAATCTGTTAACAAATAATTAAACAAGCCACTTGGCTGGAATATAACACCAAGATATCTTGGTGTTATATTCCAGTCAAGTGGCTTGTTTAATTATGCAAAAGAAGAGCTTTATAATAAATCTTTAAAAGCATCGTACAAATTAAGTAGATGTTTGTCTGGTTCAGCTGCACGCATCAAAACAAATTTTTATTTGTTTGACCATACCATAAAACCTATTATTTGTATGGTTTAGAGGTATGGGGCATGTTTAAAACTAACTCTGCAGCCTGCAAAACGGATGCTATAACTATTTCAGAAAAAAAATATATCAAAATAATGAGGCTGATAACATAAACTTGAAGTTTTGCAAATTTACTATAGGTGTAAACAGTAAGAGTTCAAATATTGCAGTTCTTTCTGAACTAGGAAGATTCCCTATATATTTTAATATTGTTTTATCAATGATCAGTTATCTACATCCATTACATCATTGTAGCTCAAATTTATTGAAGGAAGCTTTTCTATGTAACAAGAATTTGCATGAAAACAATATTCAAACTTGGTACTCCTTTGTGATTTTTCTGCTTGATAAACTTGATTTAAAAGAAATTTATTGTCGTGACTATTCTATAAATAAAATAAAAGAACTTGTTATGAAAAAGTTAAAAACTCCGTTTTTGAAAGCATGGTTCCATGAAAAGGATAATGTTTCTGGAAAGTTAGATACATATTTTTCCTACAAAAGTATGTCCCAAAAAGAAAAATATCTAGAGATAAACAATTTTGAAGTAAGGCAAATACTATGTAGATTTCGCATAAGTTCACATCATTTAAGAGTGGAAACAGAGAGGCATAAAAATAATTCTATAGAGAGGTCACAGAGGATATGCAAGTTTTGTACACAGAATGATATCGAAGATGAACCTCATTTTCTAATAAAATGTGCTTTTTATAATGGTTTACGTGAGGAATTATATATACTAAAATTCAAAATTATTGTAAAAATGTTATCAAATTATATAATATATTCAAATTTATATGGTTAATGACCACTGAAAATACATTTGTAGTTGAAAATTTAGGTCATTTTCTTATTCAAAGCTTTAAATTGAGATAAAAAAAAATTCTGATAGATGAGGTTCTTCATGATAGATTGATATTAAATAATGTGTAAGATCAAATCATATAATTGTGAACAGCCAGTGTTACATATAATATATATAGAGAAAACATTTTTATACATGTATAATTGTACATACATATTTATTATTATTATTATATTATCTATATGTATAACTCCTCAAGACATGTTCCAGTCCTTGCATTAATTATTATTATTATTATTTTATTTTATATACATATTTGCTAGTTCTACATTCCTAGGAGGGAATCAGCCTCATTTCCTTAAGTTTTCTAATCTTGGACAAAGGGGAATAATCCATAAAATATATATAACGGTTGCTGGTTGTTGTATTTTTTTATCTCCCTTGGTCGCCTGCTTCCCTCCTGGTAAATCGTTATTATAATTCTTCAATTTAATTTGTATTATGTATTCTAATCATTGTAATCATTGCATGAAATTATAAACCTGCAATTAGGGTCCTTAAAATTAAGTCTTAAGATTAATAAAGTATTCTATTCTATTCTATAGTACTTATGACGTTCTTTCTAGGAGTTTGCTGAATCGATCTGGTGTTTTGTGACGGTAGTTTTTGTTCATACAGCCGTTTGAGTGTAACAAAAAACAGCATTTAATTTGGTAAATATACATTTATTATTCGGTATTCTGCTATTGATTCAGTGAAGCGTAAATATTTTTGTCGACCATGTTGTTATTCTATTGTGTTTTGAAGGTTGAAATATATACCCCGTCTGTTTTCCGAATATAGGGTAAAGTGACGAAATTCCGGAGAAACATTCTCGTTTCCTGTCGTAGAGTTATGTAGCATCAGTATATTTGTCAAGGGACAGAATACAGTATTTACTGGTCCTTGAACTATCATTTTAATGCAGAAATAGCTTTATTATTGTTCTAGAATATTATAATTTTTTCGAGCTATTTTAAAAGGTAGAACAATAGAATAGTATTTCCAATACAAGTTATTTGGAACCTCATTCCCGTATCTTTCGGGATTTAGCGATATCATGAATGGAAACTCAGTCTAAATTTAGAAAATAGGAAAACCCTACGGAATTCACCTTACGAGGTCAAACTTTCCATTTTTTGACGTTGGCGGGCTAACGTCATTCAGAATAAAAGAAAGATTACACAATGCAAATTCTTTATTTAAGATGCAAAAAAACAACAACGCGTTTTTGCAATACAAATACCGGTTTTATAGGTTTCATCGCGTTTTTATGCAACCTGAAATTGTCCGGAATTCGGTCCTGTCCGGCAGTTGGTCACTTTACCCTATGCTGACATTCATGATTGAAGAACCAACTAAATCCGTAATATTTAAGGAATACCAAAGTTCGGTCGATACGTCACAAAATGCTAATGTTTATTCATAACTATGTCACGTGACTTCACCTCAGACAAACAAATCGATAAAATAAATGGCGTCTACTCAAGAATTCCAAAAAATAAATCTTTCTCCTGATGATGTACCTGGTGCATACATTAATATCGATGATTTTGAAAGTTGCTCAATTGTTCAGTTAAAGAGATGGTTGGAATGCAGGGGTTTAAAGACGACAGAAAATAAACCTCAGAGGTGAATAACCTCGAGACAACACCCCCTTCCATTGTCAACAATGTATTGATCGATTCATTTGACATGTTAAATATGACAGAAGGTGACACTATCGTAAAGCGTGATTGGCAGATTATAGAGAAAGGCGTCTGTCATCGTATTCAAATGATAATTTTATTATTAATGGCTAATAAGTAATATTAAACGAAAAGTAACGATATAAACAACGTTTTCCTTTGTTTTCAATACGGGATTTTTTTTAGATCGAGTACACTATTAAATCTCTCTGAACAAGTTACAAAATGATGATTAAGTCCAGATTTTCATTTAGATAACACTTAAAACTATGTAAAACGTAGATTATGGCTTCTTTTCGTCATGTCGATCTGCAAATCGCTGCGTTTGGGAAAAGAATAACAATGATAATATTTGCTCAAATATATCGTTTTAGACAATTATAATAAAAACTAGATTTTCATATAAATAACAATTAAAACTATGTAAATGGTATGTTATGGCTTCTTTTCCTCATGACGGTGTTATGCAAATTGCCGCGATTGGGGGAAAAAAGAACAGTATCCGTGATACTATTTGCTAGACTGTATGGTTTTTCTTAATTTTGTTTTATATTATTTTTGCATTCAAAATGATTATTAAATGCATAATATTGTTATAAATAACACATAAAACAACACAAATAGTAGTTTTGGGTTGTTTTCTTTATTATTCTTCATTATTTTTCAATATTAGACCCACCGTTTGGGAAAGGAATAAAAACACATCTTTCATACATTCACGATGTCTGTATCTGGTATATCGCTTTTACATGTTCCCAACAAAGCTTAACACCCTGGGATTGGTGTTTCTCTTTTGTATGTTCCATTTTATTACCGAAATCTTTGTTTATAATATCAGTGTTATCGTGCACAGGGGCTTGAATCGCTTTCATAGAGGTCACGCGGCCTATATACTCCTATATACTAACAAGGGATGTAACTGCCAACGTAGCCAAGCCACTACCTGTTCTGTTTCAGGCTTGAAAAAAATATTAAAAAATCACACATTCAAACAATCTTTGTTGACATTCGCTGGCATATTGATTTATCTTTCCGACGAGACATAATTTTTCACAACTGCTTCACTCTAGAAGTCAGAGAACCCCTGCAAACTTGAAACTTATTCAGTGAGAATTACTTTTAGAAGTAATTGTATATGATTATAATATACCTAAAAATCATTTACAATATTTCTTATATGTTACGAATAAGTAAAAACTCTTACCCTGCCGTGAGAAATATTAACCAATCAGATGACAGATTTCATTTGCTGCTGTGTATTTTTAACAATGGCTTCCAACATTTTAAAGGATTTATACCGGACTGAAAAACGTGAGTTACTGCTTTTCGTCTGCACTATGTGAACTGTTCTGGTGATAGTTGAGTCGAAGGCGTTCATAGGTATTTACGACGGTCAGGATTTATGCGGATATTGTTCGGAATTGTGCTCTTTACTCTTGGAGTTTTACCGTTGACTGTGTGCCATAGCAAAACGTTGGTGACCTATTTGGAGCAAAGTTTCAAGTTTGCAGGGGTGCTCTGACTTCTAGAGTGAAGCAGTTGTGAAAAATTATGTCTCGTCGGAAAGATAAATCAATATGCTAGCGAATGTCAACAAAGATTGTTTGAATGTGTGATTTTTTAATATTTTTTTCAAGCCTGAAACAGAACTGGTAGTGGCTTGGCTATGTTGGGCATCCCTTGTTAGTATATAGGGTATATAGGCCGCGTGACCTCTATGAAAGCGATTCAAGCCCCTGTGTTATCGTGCTTCCGTTCACATTTGTTTGTATGACATCCGGGCATTTAACAATGACATCATTCTAAATATAAATAGCTGAGCTAATAATAGCTCGACCGAACTTTTTTGGAAATTGGAATTGTTGAACAGTTTATACGCCATGGCCTGGTTTGGGTCAGTTTACGCTTAATAAATCGCGAAGCGTTTTATGAAAAGCGTAAGCTGACCCAAACTAGGTTATGCAAGTATAAATAAATTTGTAGCAAATGCTTGAATTTGATTGGTTAGAATTTTGTATCCATCATGTCATAGATACAAATTTTAACCGGAAGTCACATGTTGTGGTCTCAATTGGAAATTTTTTTAAATTTTAATTTAATTATTATCCGTCAAAATATTTTTAGGACAAGAAAAAAATTAATTAGGAATTAATTCATAAGGATTGATCACAATTTTTTGTTCGGTTCATTCGAAATAAACTAAAAAATGTCGTACACACCCTTGCATACCTCAAAATTAAGCGTTTTTAAATGAAAATCATTTCACATATCACTATAAGTATGTTACATATCATAGTTAGATATTTGATCTTTTAATTCGTACCCTCGTTCCATAAAAATACAGTTTCAGACAGATATAAAATGCTGGGAAAAATCTCAAAGGCATTTTTCGTCAAATAACGAACTTTAAAACAATGTAAAGTGAAAGCTGGGATCGATTTCTATAATATACGTGAAATACTACCTTTTATCTGCAAATACAACATTTGTTTCATTCAAAAAGGGTAATATTATAACGAAAAAAACGCTTTAACTTGCAAGTGGCTTTTGACCCGGACGGTTTTTTTTCGTATCCGGCGGGTTTCAACAAAAATGTAGTGTAGTTTAATTAACGCGTCATATCAAAAAGGGGGTCAATTAAAGATCTAATTTCAATACTGATTTAGACCTCATTCTCCATAGCTGCTAAGATGGCGAATGGCCCGGTATCGTTCCCTTCCGATAAAGTGCCAAAAAAAATCAACAACTAGACAAAGGGTCCTTGATATGCGTGTGCGCTGAACAATTAAAACATATTTCCATCGAACTGAGATTAGTTCAAGGTAACATTTAATATAACTGGGCATTTAAAAGGATGTACCGAACGATATAGAATTGATCCGACAAAAACAAGTAAAAAATGTCGATGATTAGTCCTCGACCAGTAGTGTTTTACTTTTACAATGCTAGTCCAAAGCAGTAACTGATATGTTTCACTGGGGTAAAGCTGATGACCGTAACTGCAATTACGGTCATCCCAAGATGGAGGACGTGAAATTAGGTAAGAAACTTTTTTGTCTATTAAATTGTTTCTATGATGTATTGTGAATGACACATACATTAGTACGATAGTAATCTATGAACTTTTCACAAGGAAACTACAAATTACGGCTGAAAAATGTATATGAAAGAGAAAATTCGATTTTGAAAAATCGCTAAGATGACCGTAACTGAAAACTGAAATGACCGTCATTGCACCGTCAATGAAGGAAATGGATGACAGTAACTGATGAAAGATTACCGTAATTGCTTAAAGATGTCCGTAGCTGTTTAACCATTGATATAAAATATATACACTTTTTTATCAGTGAGCTATGACAAAAACATATGGGTCACAAAAATGCATATGCTAGCGATAATTGATTAATGTAGGATAATTTTTCGTAGAGAAAATAATGAATAAAAAAGTTGATGTTCACAAGAAAACGGCCCGGAAAAAAACCCTTTAATAATATACATTGTATATCGATTTGTAAATGAAATGTCTTTTTCAGATTAAGCTGTCTTTATTTCCTTAGTGAAGACGATTATTGAACATTGTGTAAAACAATGCATTTTTTTTTCAAATTTGGCCGTTTCATATACATCTATTGATGACCGTTCAAAAATGGTATAAAGATCTGATAGCATATTTTCCTTATTTCAGATATGCATATGTGTTATTTTACCATCTGCAAATACACGTCATCAAACGTAGTCAACATCTTACTACACACTATAGACAATCATGTTGATCCACAAAAATTTAGTCTCAGAAAGAAAATTTTGGATGAAGACACTGGTCATTCTGCTTATCGATCCGTACGTTTTGGAATTGAAGTAACAAAATTAAAAATGATGATAGATAAATGTTATAAACCAAATATAAATTTAGACGAACAAAAAATTTCATTCAAAAGATGTTCTTCAAATTTGAAAGTATCCGACGAAAATGTTGAACAAGGGTGCCAAACGGAATTTAACTGATATATATGAATTATTGCCAATTCTAACATGACCTCACTCTTTCCCTTTGTTAAAAAAAAACAGAATTATTTCTTCGTATTATCATACATGCGCCGGTGAATGTGACTGGCGTTTCCATTGGCAGCATAAAGTGTGACCCGAATAATGCCGATAGAGGGCGCAGTATTATTCGAGTTACATAAATTGTGTGCGACATTTTCCGCAAGCGTATGTATAAATTACCGTCTTCCAATCAAAGTATACTACCGTATTTGTACTCTTAGACATATCAGAATCGAAATAAATCATGGAAGCGAGAATGTGTTTTGAGTTTTAACATGGATTGGCGGATGTTAGTAAATTTTATCCCTCGCTTCTGGCTCGGGATAAAATACTAATATCCGCCAATCCATGTTAAAACTACCAACACATTCTGGCTTCCATGATTTATTTCTTAAATATTGAAGCGAAGCTAAGAGAAATTGGGAGATATAGTGACTTCGTGTCTATATTGAAATCAATATGTAATGGTACATTAACTGAAAATATTGCTTTTCATTTGTTTCTGGATGTCGGAATGTTTTATTCTCAGTCAACAATATACACTACAAGATATGTTCCGGAAACGCCAGCATTCTGGGTGACAATAAAAAAAAGCTATTCAAGGGCAAGAAAATTTACTTTTTTAGAGGGTATAAAGCCCAGGGAGTACAAGCTCAAAACATACCAGTCAAACCAACTGAATGCAGAATATATTTTGCAGTTCTGTGATGAAGGAATATGTTAGGCCGGGAGAGGAGAGGAGCTGAGCTGTGCTTCGTATTGGCATTGTTGTCTCCCCTCTCCCGCCGTCGCTTGGGTTAGGATCGGCTTGGCTACATTCTGCTTCGCTAGTTTGGGGAACTAGCAATTCTGCATATCTGGTTTAACTGGGTTTCGTGGCTGTGGTCCTAGAAATCAAATATACAAGAGTATACTTTTATTATTCGGAACATCAATAAAGTGAGCCTTGAAAGAAATGTGTACAGAAATATATCATTGCTTTCAATTCAAATTCATTTATCTAAATATCTTGGAAAGATAAAATCAAATTACTATATTATATTTCAACTTTAACATGGTTAACACTTTAAACTATAATTTACATTTTAGAAAATCACATGTTGAACAATTATTAATAACTTTGGACTTTTCACTTTCAAAATATTATTTTTTTAAATAAATTGTACAAAGTACATACCTAGAAATCAAATATACAAGAGTATACTTTTATTATTCGGAACATCAATAAAGTGAGCGCCTGAACCTTTCGGTGCTAGGGTTTTGAGCCCTCACCGTCACGTGATGTTCGGACCTTGAATTTGATTTCTAGATTGCACCATTGGTCAGAATTTATTTTCCAAATCACAAGTGTCCAATGAAAAGTCACTATAATTATAAATTTGGGTTTAAGACATATTTGTCAATTTAACCCTTTTTGTCAAATCTCAGTTAAGTGGATTTACATACATTTTGAATGCTCAAATATGTCAAGGTAATCTATATAGAAAATTAGTGTTAAGATATTTCTTTGTTCTTTTATCTATAGTTTCCGTCTTAATATATAATATTACATAAGTTTATTCAAAGTCAATTTAGGGAACATATACTTTATCATCTCAAGAATTAGGATTATAAAACTTTCATGGGAAATGTGTGATTCTTTCTGTCTCTAGAAAATGTTTAAAATCTGCAAAACAAAGTCTTTTTTTTTCTTCAAATAAATGTTTCTTCATTGTTCTATTTAAATTGTATTATCATTCTAAATTCAATTTTATTTCATTTCATGCCTATTTGTTAATTTAAATGATAAGTTTTAAATCCTTTGATTAAGATTTATTTTCTTCTAACTTCATATACTTTAGCTCCATCATAGTTCCATCCGATCCGGTGTTGTCAAGAGAATGTGAGAATTTTGTGGAAGATGCCGAAAACCCTGGAAAGCTACATACATCACTCCATGCCTTCACTAGGAATAAAACTGGTCAAGATGTCAAACTTTCGATAGATGGTAAAAAATTGGCATCTGGATTTGGTGGGGTTCTTGGTGACGAAGATTTGTGTGGGTTTGAATGTCCACCAACACTGATCGATCGTAAAACAACTCTTCAAGCAGAACTTAACACCCTGAATGAGGTAAAATATATCACTGAAAAGAACTCTCTTAATAACGTGAGAAAGATATCTGACTTAGATAAGAAGAATATGCAAGCAATGAAACAAACAATTCTTACCAAATCGATCACAAACCTAAGCATCCGTATTAAAGAATTAAGGGGGATTATTGTGAAAAAGAAGTTAGGCTTGTCAAATCTCATGAAGCAAGTCGATGGTGAGTGGAAAGAGAGTAAACTTGCTCCAGCAATAAGTTTTTACAAAACTGAAATTATTCACTCACAGTCAACAATTAAAGATCTGTTGAACTGTATAGACAGTCTGGGCTATATAGTGGCGTGCATAAATGGCACATCGGAAAATTATGTGCTTGGGTGCGGGGTGAAAATACACCTCGACCACCAAACAAACTTTGTTTAAAGGATCTTACAACAAATCTCGACATAAGTGCCGAAACGTCAGACAAAGTAAAACAAAGGAGCGATCGGTGGAAAGATTTGCGACAGGGTAGTCGAGTTACAGGGAGTACATTGTTCCGTGCGATAGGCTTGGACACTCTGAAAGCACAACAAACACATTACGAAGTATTTCGCGGTGTTGAAGTCCCTGTATCTTCAAACCTGCAACGGCTTTTTGATTATGGAACAGCACAGGAAATAAATGCAGTGGGTACACTAGTTTGAAAGATTATATATACCCGTTTTCTATCCTCAGCTGCAATATAGAGAAGATGGATGTAAAATTCTGCCGCTTGGAGATTCCTATGCCGTAATCAGTGGTGACGGTAGTGGTATTAATCAAAGGGAAGAAAACAAAATGGCATTTGAAATTAAATGCCCGATGTCAGGGAAAGAAAGAACGACTGATTTACACTACGAGGTACCAGTGTATTACTCAACTCAAGTTCTAAGTCAAATGAAAGCCAAAGAATGTTCAAGATTTTGTTACGTGAGTTACAATCCGGAAAGTTCAACTATCATTGAGGGAGATATGGATTATGACACGTGGGAAAAGATGTGGAAATCTGTTGAAGAACTGTATGGTAGGGTCGGAGCGACAAGACCTACAAGAAATAAACCCGAACAGAAAGAGCTGCTTGTCGATTTGAAAGAGTATTCGAAGGCGTGTTCATTCATAGCTGAGTTTCCTTCCTTGTTAAGTGTCCATTGTAGCTGTGGGTCCACTGAAGATAATCACGACTAGCCTTCAAAACGATATACCACAATATACATATTTCCAAATACACGTGAAATTCCGGAAATTTCTGGATATTGTATATATGCAAGGTCAAAGAGGTCAACGGGATGAACGTATCTGCTGTGCATGGAGAGGAAAGGGAATACATTCTCAATTAATTTACAAGTAAATATTAGCTGAAAGTGTCATAATCAACATTTTTGTCCAGGAGGAACATTTTAAACGCTCTTATTACAATTGTCAAGCTCAGTTTTGAATAATTGATCGTACATTTTGACAATGCTAGACAAGATTTGCTCTCCAATTTGACAAATGATGTTTTTGACTGCTTCCAGATGAAGAAATCTCCGCAATATCATATGTGTTACTCATACTACTTACAAATAATGATTATGGTTCATCAGTTACGGTCATCTTTGTTTTAAGTTATGATCATCTTTCAAAAAAATTATGATCAGTTACGGTTATCTTGGTGATTTATTAAAATCGGATTTTCTTTCATATACATTTTTCAGTCGTAATTTGTGGTTTCCTTGTGAAAAGTTCATAGATTACTATCGTAATAATGCATGTGTCATTCACAATACATCATAGAAACAATTTAATCGACAAAAAATATTCTTACCTAATTTCACGTCCTCCATCTTGGGATGACCGTAATTGCAGTTACGGTCATCAGCTTTACCCCAGTGATGTTTGTGGCGGAGTCTGTTTTGGTGTTGTACATTGTAATAAGATGTGTCTTTTCTGCTTCTCCATTTGTGAGTAACAAAACACATAACCCCCAGTCCTGAATGAATGAATGAATTTTATTCTCATAAACCAAATACATATAGATAGTTACAGAGAAGTAAATAATAATACTAGTATACAACCTATTAAATTTTGTACATGTGTGGAAAAATTACAATTACATTAACCAGGAGGTGGGATTTTCATACTAAAAACTTTATATAAATTTACGTAGTTTTTCTAATACAATAACATTACATGAAGAAAATAACTCCTTAAATTTGAATGTATTGACATTATTACAGCAATAACTCGGTACATATTTTCCCTTTCTTGTTTTAAATAATTACATGATATTATATAATGAAACTCATCACCGATATCAACAGAGTGGCAAAGATGACACAATCTGTCAGCTCTTGACACATTTTGCCATCTTCCCGTCTCTACTGGTAATCGGTGACCACCACATTTAAATTTACAAAAATTGAACATGTAGTTATATGGTAAAATATATATTTTTTTTTCTATTTTTAATTCTGTCTTGAAAATTCTATAACACAAACCTTTTGAAGTAGAATTCATATTTTCGGACTATTCTTGAAAAAAAATTGGTCTTTTAATTTCTGTTCGACGCTAATCGAGAACCAAACAGTAGAATAAATATTCTGATCAAGCCAAATATTTGACATTCCACAACTATTAAGTATATTTTGTATAAAAGATAACCATTTGTTTTCATATCCGTAATTCATGAATTAGTAAAATTTATATACATTGACTTATACAGTAAATAAGATAGTTTAAATTATTTTCCGTTTAATATTCTACACAAAATCTTATCATACAAACTTTCATTAGGGAACGACCATTTAACTTGAAAAGGGGGCGGGGTTATGGTTTTTTCCTAAAAAAATATTCTGATTCCCAATGTTGCTGAAAAAAAATATTCTGATTTTGTTGGAGAAAAAAAACAAATCTGATTCAGAGTTTTTGTCATATAACCTAATGTTAAATTCTGGAAAAAAAATTGCGCATTGCGCGACAAAATAGATAAATATTCTAACTCTCGTGTTGTCCGAAAAAAAATTTCTGAACGAAAAAAACAACCATAACCCCCCCCCCCCCTTTTGCAAGTTAAATGGTCGGTCCCTTATTACAGAAATTTTTAACTACAAGCACGCAACATTAACGTGTTTAAGAATCAATGCTGTGGACAGTTCCAACTTAATGAGCAAGCTTTCACTGTTGAAAAATAAATCAACCTCATCATCATCTCCTCAAAATGTATCTTGTTTTGTCAATGGTATATCTTTAAAACTGCTCACTTGACGTTTTATACATCAACTTCGCACTTTTTAAGTCGCGGGTTTCAAAATAAAAGCAGTTATATTGTAGCATGTCACCCCATGGAGATCCTCATTATTAAACATCGGAATATTACGGATATAACCGTCGATTACGAAATTGTTAGTCGTGCAATCAAATCAAATTACATCGGATTTCTGTCATTTCTAAAATGACTGAATGTGAAGGGGAATGTGAAGGGGGTGTCTCTGAGTACTACTCAGCAGAATGTGTAATTTTCGCGAACAACACTCCACTAGAAAACGAAAAGTCAGAATTGAGAGAACTTTTCAAGAAACCTCTAAAGCGGGATGACAAATGGTAGGACAAAAATGTATTTAATCAATTGTTCTTCACTTTCGTTTTCAACAAGTGAATTTTTCCATAAACTTCTACACCAAGTCGGTCCTACTAAACAGAGACAAGTAATGTCAACTACTGAAATAACGCAAGATAAATATGTAAAAGTACTGCATTACTTTGTAATAGATATTTAAATGATATTTTTAAGTTAATTTTATTGATGCTTTAGTTCTCACGGAGTAAAAATCTACTAGAAAGATCGGCGCGATTTACTTCCGGTTTACCAAAATAGAGACAAGTAACTTTTATAGGTTTTTTCGACTGAGATATGAAATATTATTTTTGTCAATAACTCATAAATGGTATTTGAGTATGTTGAAATTTAGGTCTATTATACATGCTTGTCAAAGCAAGATAAAAACGTTTGTAAATTTAAAATCATTATCGAGATAGGACATGACAATTCTTGACGTATCTGAAGTCCACCAACTGAACACAAGATGATGATGCATATATAAGATACAATATATATATATATATGAATTAATACATATGAATTATTTAAAAAAAAGCCAAGTATTTTATAATTATGAAATGCAAACAACTTTTACACAGACTATTTTTTTTAATTTATTTCTTATTTCCAGCAAGGATTTATATAGTCCGAGATTCCTCTGCCATTCGACGACTATTTAGAACTTGCTGTTGTCGTTGAACGTCAGAGCGCTTGCCATAAACAAAACAGCGGATTTTCCTCTCACACTCGAGAGAGGCACATTTCCACGTTTTGTGACTATCAGATTATACAGGTAGCATTTATTGACGTGTCTAACATTGCTCTTGCAAGTTTTCGTTAATTACAAAATGTATATGTGTTTTACTGGATATATTCAGAAGATATTTGGTGAGATCAC
>MJUT01042648.1:205317-220878 GCA_002080005.1 Gigantidas platifrons | reverse complement strand
TTGTTCCTTTATAAACTGCATTTGTTTTAATTGTAACATTGTCATTTGATATATTGTTTGTGCAACTTTACTCTCCTAATGGAGGCAAATAAAGAATATATAATAGATATTTAAATGATATTTTTAAGTTAATTTTATTGATGCTTTAGTTCTCACGGAGTAAAAATCTACTAGAAAGATCGGCGCGATTTACTTCCGGTTTATCAAAATAGAGACAAGTAACTTTTATAGGTTTTTTCGACTGAGATATGAAATATTATTTTTGTCAATAACTCATAAATGGTATTTGAGTATGTTGAAATTTAGGTCTATTATACATGCTTGTCAAAGCAAGATAAAAACGTTTGTAAATTTAAAATCATTATCGAGATAGGACATGACAATTCTTGACGTATCTGAAGTCCACCAACTGAACACAAGATGATGATGCATATATAAGATACAATATATATATATATATGAATTAATACATATGAATTATTTAAAAAAAAGCCAAGTATTTTATAATTATGAAATGCAAACAACTTTTACACAGACTATTTTTTTTAATTTATTTCTTATTTCCAGCAAGGATTTATATAGTCCGAGATTCCTCTGCCATTCGACGACTATTTAGAACTTGCTGTTGTCGTTGAACGTCAGAGCGCTTGCCATAAACAAAACAGCGGATTTTCCTCTCACACTCGAGAGAGGCACATTTCCACGTTTTGTGACTATCAGATTATACAGGTAGCATTTATTGACGTGTCTAACATTGCTCTTGCAAGTTTTCGTTAATTACAAAATGTATATGTGTTTTACTGGATATATTCAGAAGATATTTGGTGAGATCACACAATTTTACACAAAAACAAACATAATTAACATTCCTTGATCAGAAACATTACAGAATGTAATATTTACTTTGTTTACATGTCTCGACATTACACAGCTATGAGCTGTACTCACTTTTTCAATTGACGACTTTCTAACATAAAATGGATCATAACGTTAATTTGAGTAATAACCTAGTCTATACAGATCTCCAAACTTGTTCAATACCATGTAGTCAAAATAAAATTACTGAAAATATCAGTTCTACAGATAATAGTGAAATTCATTTACTNAGAATACGCTTTATATCGTCTTGTATGTTTGTTTACGTATGCTAATTTGGCGCATTGCATTTAGTATCTCCCATCATGCAATGCATTGCTGTCATCTTTCAGTTAGTATCGCGAGATCACGTTAAAAAAATGGCAGTGAAATGACTAAATCATCGGGTGTAAGGAAAAAACGTGCTGTAATCGAGTGTAACACCACTCTCTGAGGGTAAGATGGTTATGAATGAATAGAAAAATGATTGGTGAAGCGATATATATTAGGGTTTTGGATAGAAAATAAAATCTGATAGCCACAAAACGTGGAAATGTGTTACAAATGAGGTGCGGGAAAAAATCCGCTGTTTTGCTTATGACAGGCGCTCTGACGTTCAACGACAACCGCAAGTTCTAAATAGTCGTCGAACGGCAGGGGAATCTCGGACTAGGATTTATATAGTATACACATCTTTGATTCCAGCTAAATCAAAATATAATGAAATACTAAAATACATACTGTTATTTCTACAAACAGGGAACTGATTCACATAAGTTACTTTAAACATCTACAAAACAAAATTAATTTTATTTGTCTCACATATAGTTTGCATATTGTTGCTTAAATGCACACCATCAACAAAAGCATCATTTTCTGTATGTACAAGCCCCCGTAACTTCCATAAGAAAACGTTGTCAGAATCTATATATTCATTGGATAACAGTTCATTTACACACACACACACACGTTGTTTTTCATATTATATATAATCTACCCCTCGCGGTTTAAATCGTCTGAATAAGCTGCCGATGATAACTTCCTTCACTGCATTAACACTTGTTTGCAATGAAACAAAGTTTTTTATTTGGCAAAAAACGTCTTCAGCTTTGCTCAACTTTGTTTATGTCATTACCTCCGATCTGTATAAAAATTCGTTTGGGTTTAAATAACATCACTTTCAAGCAAAGAAATTGTAGATGCACCGCTTAATTCCAAAATATGAAGATCTACACAGTCTGTCCAAAGCAGGGGGTGACTTTAAATATATTTGATAAAACTGTGACCGATTATTGCAAGTGTCATTTCAATGTACTTTAATAATAACTATTTGGGTTTGGTACTTTTGTAGCAGGGCTTAAATATGAAAATAAGTCCAACTTGGGTTCGATTCTTTTATTTGGAATATATAGATAGTAACCCTACAAATACACAAATAATAAACATAAATACGACAACCACAGGCGCTCGTGGCACGGACTTACCACCCCTTTTTTTTCTAACTTTCTGTTTACAAATTTATTTTCAATAAGATTTCTTTATTTCTTTATTATTTCATCTCTTTTTCCTTATTTTAACTTGTTCGTGTCAATATTCATATAATCTTATGTTAACATCAAATTGCATGTGTCGACCCTATATAGATACTAATAATCCACAAGGCAAGCAACTCCGCAGGTTTAAAAATCGTACCTCTGCTCGCGTCGAGTACATTTATTGTACCTTATTTCCATTATGTCATTTAAACTAGGACATGTATCCATTCCTAAAAGATCCGTCTTTCCGCCCCTGTTTTTGTTTTGTGCATACGATAGCTCAGTTCTCCAGAATTTTAAGATTTTCACACATTTATTGCCAAATTTTTCGTATAAAGACCCACCTCAGACGGAAATGACGTACCACTGCATTAACTTCAACGATAGGGTCAGAAAATATTGCGCCAAAATAATAATTTTTTGGAAATTTAGTTTCCAGTTGAAAATATTTAAAGTTCAGCAAAATGTCTGCCTGTGTCTTAATTGTGCTCTATCACAGGTGTGTGTAAAAAATAATCTACCAATGGAAAGTCTTTATTTTCCCTCCAAAATTTAGGTGTAATGAACCATGTAATTTAGTATACTGTATATGCAACATGTGAAGTTTTATTTTGTAAATTTTAATTTAACAAATATTAGAAACATTAAAAACATAAGTAAATAATATCATTATACCATATAATGATTTTCAATAATTACATAAATTTAAGACTACCACACTTTCATACCAGGTCTATTTATATTAAATTTCATTAGGTGAGCAGAAATCATGTTTTTTTTAAATTATTGGGTTAAAAAATTGCTTAAACTTAATTACACCTGTTGGCTGTACAATTAATTTAATTTATGACAGGTGTCAAAACTGGGAAACTGTTAACTGCAGTTTATTAAGTTTCCATACAGTAGAAATTGACATTTAATCTGATAATTGATAGCTAATTACAATAATGTGTGCCTGCTCATAACCTTTCTAAATCCATCCTATTTGGAGTAAAGTAAAACAAACAAAAAAATCTCTCTGATATTAGAGTTAATCATAGTGCTATTACAAAATTTATTATTTTACGTATTTTTTTGTTATATTGTAACACAAAATCTTTTAATTTAGGTGCTAATTCTTTAGTGCTATAAGCACACTTTTTTGTAGTTAAGTTCTTTACAGAAAGGTTTTTGTATGATACATGTTTATATGTTCAAGCTATTTTAGTGCTTTACATTAGTTAGTGCTTTTTGTTTAACTTTGCATTTTTATCTTTATCAACCTCATTTAAACAAATTTCATTTCAATTTTTAGAAACAATCTCGACATATATCAACAGATTTCTATTTTCTTGAAGGGTGCACTCGACTCTTAAAAATCCAGTTTTCAAATCAACAATTTTGTTTTCTAGTTGTTTGTTAATATATGATATATACGAACTCTGACAATTAATTTCAAACTTTTTGGTCCATTATTAAAAAAGTTACCCATTAGGTCTCCATGTTAATTATATTTACTAGAGTGTAAAAATCTGGAGGGAGATTTCTATATTTTAGTAACAACCCTATTGAAACAGATTTCTATATTTTAGTAAAAACCCTATTGAAACAGATTTCTATATTTTAGTAACAACCCTATTGAAACAGATTTCTATTTCTTAGTAAAAACACCATTTCAGCAAATTTCTATTTTAGTAACAACATAGACCATTTTCCTTGTGGAATTTGTATCCCAAACTGCCATGGAAGGAGAGACATAGCATGTGATAGATGTAACCAATGGTTACACTTGAACTGTGAGAATCTCACAAAACAGGACTTTTCGTTCCTGAAAAAGACTTCCCTGTCTTATGTAGTTCTCGTTGTGCTTACTGTCCAACATCAAAACAGTACAATTACAACGTGTGTCTGCAACTATAAGTTAAAACAAAGCTTCACGTCCATAACGTATTTTCCTGAGATACGAATCCCGAGTAGTTCTGTCTTCTGATCATGCTAATTATAAGAATTTATTTCGAGATTACGTTGCACAGCAATGCTTGGTTCTAAATGGTCGGGAGATACACCCATAGCTGTAAATGCTGATGGAAACTGTCTATTTCACGCATTATCTGAAATCAGACTGAAGACTTGTATGGAATTGGTAGAATATGCAATATTCTATCAACATGCCCATTCAAGCACATTGATACCCGACATTAGTCCAACATTTGCTGATGCCAGCAGACATTATGCACAACTGACATCTTTCCCGTGTTCGTGGACAATGCATGCTGCAAGCAGCGTAATATGCAAGGCTATTAAATCTGGTTGTTAATGGACCTACAGATCAATACATACAAATACTGAACACAGTATTCAAACCTCGTGGATCTAGGTCCCGAGATGAAGTAACTATAATGTGGTCAACCATATCCGTATCTTTCATTGGTTCATTCTGGAAACCATGGCACTTTGTTCCTCTAGTTAACTTGTCCGATATGCAAGATAATCCAATCTCCATTGACGACTCAGACCAATTTCCACCATTGAACCAGAACATGGAAAAGACGCCAACCCCAACAAAGTCTGATTTGTCCGTGTCACTCACAGACTTTAAAACAACTATTGCTTTCTCTGACATTACTGAACCTGTCTTGAAAGCAACCATTACATCCTTCATTCAAGACAATGAACTTGAAGTCTCAATTCTGGCACTGACGCTCAGGTCATAATGGACAATGTTGCTATTTCAGCAACAAACATTGGCACCACGGATATGACCGATTTGTCAATGGAAATTTTTCATCGGTACAAAAATCCTGAGACGAACTCTCACTGCTTTCGTGAATGTAAATAAGCTGTATGAACTTGCAACTACACAACCTCATATTGGATCGTCAATTCCTCAAGGTGTTGAACAAATGTGTTTTTGTTATTGATGATGCCGATAACAGGAAAAGACGACAATTAAACAAATATAGCGAATACCCAGACGATTGTGGAGCTTGGCAGCAGGGTAAACACTCTACAAAAACTAATGTTTTCATAAGTCTGGTGGAACATTAAGTTTTGTAGTTATCCGCGGTGATATATATGTACGGTAAAATATCGCAGAATACTTTCGTTCCTCTGAATCCCCAACCTCCGTTGTCACAGTAAAGCGAAAGTATTCGATATTGGGCAGAAATTCCAACTATAAAAAAAAGAACATGGTTTGATTGTGAACCTGAAATAACTACTGTTGTTGTTGAGTACATTGGAGAATATACTACTCATATTGTACATGGCAATGCCAAAACAACTACTGCCCCCTACAGACAGCTTACATCGCAACAAAACAATATAATTAGACAAAGCGTTCATCATGGTAAAACCCCACGGGAAGTCAGGAGGTTCCCGTCAAGAGGGATGTTAATCTAGAAACCCCTGGTGGTATAATTGATCACCGTATCACCCAGAATTCCAAATATAACAATGATAAAAAGAGTAGACGACAGAATATCCCCATCAGACCATTGCTGATGACATTTTGTCAGTTCTGAGCATGTTCCCCAACTGCAATTCCATTAAAGAGGTTATTACGACCAGTAATGGCAAACCTTCCAGTATAATACTATATACTGATGTACAGATGTCACTGCTGAAAAACGCAATAGGAACAGGTCAACTCATTGGCATTGATAAAACCTTTAACGTCAGCTCTTGCTTTCTCACTCCCTTATGTTTTCAAAACAGAAACCTAACCAGCAGGAATACGTCTGTGTTCCCTGTTATGCTAGTTTCCATACTTCTGCATTGAGATGGGAACTTTGATTCCTACAATAAATTTACATCCGATTTACAGGCATAATTAGGTGACATTGATCAGTCAAATTTAATATTTGGATCAGATGAGGGTTCCGCTTCATTGAAAGCAATGGCATTGTTCTTTCCGCATGTTGTGTGCAAAGCACCTTAAAAGACAATGCGGTTGACAATCTTAGGAAGAGCCTCCCCCAACTAGAGGTAACCAAAATCTTGGACAGACTATTTTGTGCAGATGGCATTCTTAGTTCAACAGACGAACTTACGTTTGACGAGATAAGTAGTGAACTGACGGACAGGTATGGCATTCCTTACTTAAAACCAGACTACTTCTGAATTTGCACCAACATGTTTTTAAACCTCGTTTGCAACATCAATTGCTACCAATGGTGTGGTACAATAACTGCAACGAGTCGTTTAACAATGTTATAAAGCGCAAAATCAACTGGGAAGTACAGAAATTGCCAGATCTTATCGGTAAACTGCACGAGCTGGAACAAGATCAAATTCGAGATATACGAGGTGCTTTCACGATACTGGCAAATATTCTCTTTCACAATCGGTATGTATACTTAAAGTCTCGCATGAGACTTGGCTCCAGCTAACACCTGATCAGAGATCAAGGAGAGTTCAAAAGTTTTTGAACTATAGACCAAAACAGACCGACATTATTTCATCAACTGGCGGACAACTTACAGTTCCCTTAATGGCTAAGGAAGCTCAGAAACCAGGACAGAGGAAGTAAGTAAAAAAAACTCTAAGACACACACTGCTCCAAATAAAAAATCTAAAATTACATGAAATTCCAAATTGTGACTTAAAGAATTAAAAAGTAGATATCGAATATAAGAATTTTCTGCAAACTTATATACTGACAATTGGACTGAAGTTGTTCACCTGCAAGACATAGGGGTAAACAGACAAAAAGGACGGACATAAAATATAAATAAAAAAATATGCTTAAGGAAAAATAAAGTTTGGATTGTCCTAAAGGGAAACAAAATTTTCAAAATAATGACTAAAGAAATCAATGTGTACATAGAAGAAAATAATGTAAATACATATATATATATATATTTATTTCAGTATTGTAGTCTTTTTGTGGTACATGTCCATTTTTATAGTGGTCTGCTACTCAGTACCATTCCTAGGTTTAGGATAATACATCTTGAATACAATGTTAAATGGTCTATGGCATAAAAATACCAAGTTAACTCTCAGGGCTTTTGGACAATCCCAGTTTATTACTACATAAAAAAATATATCTTTTGAAAGAGTCATTGGAAAAATGTAAACAGAGCATTTGCTCCAACAAACTTTGTAAAGTTGAATAGGTACCGTTTTCTTCACACAAAAAATATATACATGTATGTAATTTCAGAAGTCATGATTTCGAAGAAAATACATCAAAATTTGTTAAAGGAGTTGTCATGGTCTTGTAATGTGCAATCCTTTGAAATAGACAAATGTTGATTTTTTTTAACTCTCTGATTTTTATTTATTTTCTTAAAAGAGCAATAGGAGACAAGATTGTAATGATGCTGTTTTTTTTTCATTTGTCAGTAAAAAGGAGATGAGGCATGGCTACAGGGGAGGTGGAGGCCATGAATTGTTTTGCTAAATATATCTTAAATTTACTCTATATTTTCCTGTCAAAAGTGGTTTAACAATGAAGGAACCCCCCAAAAATGGACCCCGACGTATACCTTTTAAATGTCAATATCTCCCATTTTAAGGATGATAATATTTTTGTGCGAACTTGATTGCATAAAATTATATTGTTTTGTGTGCTAAATCCAATGCGTTGACCGATATCAGTTGATCTGTGTGTTTATTGATTTTTTGTGTAGCTATAAATAAACTTCATTCATAACTACGGCTTTTAAAAGATTGTCCCATGACTATAGCCAATGAAAAGATCTCATTTGAGGTCAGTGTAGCTATAAATAAACTTCATTCATAACTACGGCTTTTAAAAGATTTTCCCATCCTACAACAGTTTTTCTGTATACACATCGGCTGTTAAAATGCCGACTATAGCCAATGAAAAGATCTCATTTGAGGTCAAGTTTGTACAAAGTTATTTGTCCCTATCATGTATAAACCGAAACTGAATCTCGATGTTAGAAACATCGAAATACGCGGGTCGTATAATAAAACCCCCCTTTAAAATTCATCAAAATTTTTTTTTTTATTGCAAACAAACTTTAATCATTATAATGTAACAGCAAACTGCCTTTATTTTGTTTCATTTTGTAATTGACTCTACTTGTTTCTGTTCAGTAGATCCCGCACCGGACTAAGTTACTAGTCTAACTCACTCACATGTCACGTCACGGTGCTACTCGTACAAATTTTAAAAGTAATGCCTATCATCTTCAGAGAATTTTAATAAAAGATCTGTTAGAATTTAAGCAGGTTTTGTGTGCTGATAAATATCTTTCGTGTTATACATGTAACTTACATTTGGAATAATTGAGCAATACCGGTGTTACATACTCATTCTTCCCCCTGGAAAAATTAGTATATACTAGTTTTTCACCCCGGAAATATCAGTACATACTCACCCCCCCCCCCTCCCGGAAAGATCAGTATATACTCATCTCCCCCCTCCTGAAATCTGAGTATATACTGAAGTTTCCCCCTCATACTCAATAACCCCCCTTTGCACTGATAGACTATACAACCAAATAAAATTTTAGGGGACGACCATTTGATTTTGAGGGGGGGGGGTGGCTTGGAAGATTTTTAAAATAAATATTTTGACCTGGAGTATGTTGAAAATAAATATTTTGATCTCGAAGATGGAGAAAACAAATTGTTAATCTCTCAGACTTACTTCTGATCGAAAATACAACAAAAATGAAAATAAATAATTTGATTTGGCCTATGTAAAATATAATTTAATCCTGAAAATACCGAAAATAAATATTTCGATTGAAAAAAATCTTCCAAGGCCCCCCCTCAAAATCGAATGGTCGTCCCCTTATATAAAAGTATTTAGAACTCAGCTAAATTGGCCGTTTGTCTTGCTGTCTATAACTCCTCATTTAACTGCACAATGGTTTGGTGAAACTCTACGTTCACCCTCCATGACCCATCCCCAAACTTTTTTTTTAGCTCCAAATGTGTATATTTTGAGATTTTAAATGTTAACAAGCATTATATTGGGATGGAGCCGTATATTGTGGTAAGTTTGAAAAAAAAAACTGAATCCGTTTTATCTGAAAACCTAAATAGGACTGACTAACGGACGGATCAAAAACATTATACCCCTTTACATCTTCGTGATTGAGAGTGTATCATCAAAGTTAGCCATTACAATCATTAAACAGAAAGTAGTGTGTCTTTCATAAAGGGTACGAGCACTCCTACAGGACTGATAATACCGGTAATTAACAGTGGCCTATTTTTAACTGTTATCCAGGCACGGATCCAGACATTTTTCAAAGGGGGGTTCCAGGTGGGTTCTAAAACTAGAGGCTCACAGGAGCCTGAATCGCTCACCTGGAAATCCTGAGCCACTACAATGCATATTTTTTGTAGTTACAAATAGATAATGTCATGCAAATCCTTTTTGGCATTTATATTGATCATCTTTGACCTAAAGTTTTCGAGAAAAAAGTCAAAAACAGCCAAATTTGATATTTCAGGGGCAATAACTCCTATAAGGGTTTGTTGTTCAACCTTGACCCAATGTAGACTTTTTGTAGAGCTTAATTTGCTGATCATAGGTGATAATGCTTTTCATGCCGATCGGAAATTCAAAATGGTCGACAGCGAAGGTCAAAATTGCTTTGAAAACCTATGGATTTACATTTTCGTCATCTCCTTGAGAACCACTGAACATGATTTAACCAATTTAACTTTGAGGGTATTCACTATGAGGTACTACACAAGTGTTGTTACTTTGGTGCAGATCGACAGGAGACTTTGAACATTCTGATTGATCGATTTTCAAGAACCACTGAAGGCATTGTCGGGGGAAATTTATTAAAGTAGTCGTCCTCCTCACTACCTTTCTCACCCTTCCTCCATCCTCCTCCTCACTGCCTCTCTCCCTCTCAGTTCTCCTCCTCATTACCTCTCTCCCTCCTTCGTCTCAATCTTCCTCACCACCTCTCCATCCTTCATTCCTCTCAATCTGCCACCTCATTACCTCTCTTCTCTTTCCTGTAATATTATCATCCACCTCATTACCTCTGTCTTTCTTCCGTCTCCATCCTCCTTATCAACTCTTCCTCACTGCCTCTCCCTCCTTCTTCTCCATCCTCTTCCTAATTACCTTCTCTGTATACTTTTCTCCTCCGTCCTCATCATTCTCATCCTTATAACCTCCTCCTCACTACTTCTCTCCTCCTCTTTTACCTTTGTCACTTCGTCCTTTCTATCCTCTTCCTTGAAATATCCTCTTCACTACCTGTTTCACTACTTCATCATTATCCTCTTCACTATCTCCATCCTTTTCCATATTGACTCCCTCCCTAATTCCTCCCCGTCATCCTCCTTATTTTATACCTCTATCTCTCCTTTCTCTCTATCATCTTTTTACCATTCTCCTTCCGTCCTCTCTATCCTTCTCTTTATATTCCTTCCTTCCTGCCCTCTTCCTCATACCTGTCAGTTGTGCCTTCCAGCACTTAGCAAACTTGACTTTTTCTCACTAAGGAAGATCGCTTTATCATTCAAAAGTTGTTTTCCCATCCTTTCCTCCTACCTCCTTATCCGTTCTCATTCCATGTTCATGCTTGCCTTAGTTATTACTATCATCATTGTTGATACCCTCTTTCGTCCACATTTAACTATTATGTCTTCCACCATATACATGTATAGAAGTGTACACAAGAAAAACCCTATTAGAATAGGAGAGGGGGAAAACTAGTATAGGGGGAAAAATGAGTATATACTCATTTTTCCGGGGTGGGGGGGGGNGGGGGGGGGGGGGGGGGGGGTGAGTATGTAACACCGGTTTCACTTTCTTTGATCTTTATCAGGTTGGGGTGAATGAGGTGTAATACCTAATTTCACAGATAATACCTGAATTTATTTATACTTTGGTGATTTGATTAATTTCATCATAACATATAATCTATGAACCTATTAAAATTATGTGAGATTTTATTATGTGCAACAAACCATTGAAAACGGATGACCATCAAAAAAGGGGAAATAGTTCCTTATGGCACCCCACCCAACCCTAACCCTAACCCTATTTATGATCAAAATCATTAAATTAATATTCTTATTATTAAATATACACATTTCATTGATTTTTGGGTGGGGGGTGCCATAAGGAACTCTCACCAAAAAAGGTGATGTTCTGATATATATATATATACATTGTACATGTACAAAAATGTATTATAAATTGTGGTTTTCAGTAATTTCACTAAAAATAAAAACTATTTTCTGTGTTACACAGTTTCAGTCAAGTGAAAAGGTCGGAAATAAAAACTACTTATGGTGGTCCATCGAACTGAAGTGCATCTGTATAGTATTGGGTTTTCGGTGTGGAGTCAAAAGATGGGTGAACTACAATTATTTTGTGAAATTTAAACCAGGAACGGCCGTTCTGTCTTTTTTTCTGAAAAGGCTAGTTGTAGACCTTGTTGATATTTGAAAATATGTATATATAAAAGTTTCTTCTGAACACAGCCTGTAACTGCGAATTTTTTTTATTGCCTCAGGATCCAGTGGAGGAGATACATTTTATAGTTGTCACTTAATTGCTTGAGACGATTACAGACCTTCAAGTGGTTTTTGGTTAAAACAAAAAAAAAGGCTTTTCACAGGGCCGAATTTCTTGACAAATAGGGTATAATAGGGCAAATTCAATAATTCATAGGGAAATTATAGGGATACTTCTCTCTACTTCACCTCTTTTCTACTTAAAATACTATATGAAATCTGGGACTAGTCAGTATATATAGTTCCAGATGAAATACATACCTATTTGTGTGATAATTCTACTAATAAAGACGCTTACCAATAACATCATACAATGTAAATATTCAAGTACTGGATTTTACGATACTCTTGAAGGTTTTCAAAGGAGGGGAACGCAAAAAAAATACAACATTATAATTTTCGACCAATTAATTCTAATTTATAGGGAAAAGGGCCATTTTATGCCAAAATATAGGGATTATAGGGAATTTTCAAAAAGATAGGGACTTTATAGGAAATATAGGGCCGCTTGAAGGCCTGCGATTATAAAAGCAATTGAGGTGTACTATCTTTCACATTTATTATTTGACAGTTCTTAGTATACTAGTATGTCATTTTCTTGACCATTCAATGGTGTAAAGGTTGGTATTGCTGACCTTGAGTGTGATAGATGCAGTCTTAAGCAGTAAGAATATAGATTGTTTGGTTTGGAAGTTAGGATAATATGTACTTTTTGACCTATTTTTGTTGTTGTTGTTGAAGCTCTTTTGATTATCCATGTTCAACTTTTGTTATTCTGAGATTTATTTTTAGCAATTTTTTTATGTTTCCTGTTACTGTAGAAAATGGCATCAAACTAGAGAAAGTTGGTCTGGTGATCACAGATACCCCGCATTCCAAATTTTGAATGAGGCAATGAAAAGAATGAAACATGACATTGTTGTGATTTATCTTACAACTTATTCATTTTATGGCCATCAAAAATAAGTCGTACCTTAAATATCATCCGGAAACCAAGAAAGTCCCTATTTTCTAAGAGAAAAACTACCATAACTCAGGAACGGTAAATGTGAAATACACCGTAATCGAACTTAACCTGTATTTAATGGTCCACAGCATTATGTTAAAGTTTGAAAAGATTTGGTTGAGCCGTACTTTAAATATCATCCGGAAACCTAAAAAGTCCCTATTTTCTAAAAGAAAAAGGGCCATAACTCATGAACGATAAATGTGAAATACACCGTAATCGAATTTAACCTGTATTTAATGTTCCACAGCATTGTGTTAAAGTTTGAAAAGATTTGGTTGAGCCATACTTTAAATATCATCCGGAAACCTAAAAATTCCCTATTTTCTAAGAGAAAAAGGGCCACAACTCATGAACGGTAAATGTGAAATACACCTTAATCATAAGTTATCTGTATTTTATGGTACACAGCAATGTGTGAAAGTTTGAAAAGATTTGGTTGAGCGGTACTTTAATTATTATCCGGAAACCAAAAGTGTGACGGACGGACGAACGGACGGACGGGCTTGAGGATATATAGTATAACTAATCGTAGATTTTGAATATCAAAATAAGACCATCGAGAGACCGAAGTACGCATAAGGATTTAAACGAGTGGGCGGAACTTGTTCCGTCCACGAGTTTAATCCTTAATGCGTATTCGGTCACGAGTGGTCTTATTTTGATATTCAAAATCTATGATTAGTTATACTGTTTATTATATAGACTTCCAAAATGTCTTTTATATTATTTTATTTAATTTGTATATTTCATTCCACGCGTATGAATCTACGAGCAATGATAGTGTGTAATCAATATGGCCACACATTCAAGTGTTGTCGCTTCGATGAAAAAAATTGGAAATTTAAATGAAGGACGAGTTTCTGAATTTTATTTGAATATGGGCGGATTTGTAAAGTTGTTGTGGAAAAATTCATTGCAATTGTGACTAATGTCAGTCCGATTTATCTGAGAAACCAGGCACGATGTGTTATTATTGTCCGAGTCGTGTGTATTTCATGTGTAACAAAATTCGAACTAAGGAATGAATCAATGTCCTCAAATGAAACGTTTTGAAATCTACCCGACTGGGCATTAGTTTGATATACATTTTCATTTGTATTGCCATTGGAATTTGGAACATTTGTTTGGACATCTAGAATATTAAATTCTTGCATTTCCACATTTTCCAAGTCAAAATCATTTTCTTCTAAAAATTTGGAGACTACAGCTGCCGTATATGCGTCAAAATGATCAGACATTTTGTTGGTTTTTTTTTAAATTTTACGATTGTTCAAAGCAGACGATTTTTCATTGAAAAGAGGTGGTGAAAGGAATTAGGAAACTGACAATCTACAATGCACTTTTAACAATGCGTTGTTTGTTTATATTTAAATCTGTTGTGTTATGCTAGTGAAATGATTCGATTTAGAATAAGCAAGTGTTCGATTTTAATGTATCAATAAAATGATTCAATTAAAATAATTTATAAAAGTACTAAAACTTTTTCATTTGTTTAATTGTTTCAGTTTACAATCATGTGTGTATTCACCGTAACACAACAAGGGACGTAACCACTACACTTAAAGTTGTCTAAAAGTAGTTCTGGCGGGAAAAAACTGATATTTCACATGTGAAATATCGGAATTTATTTCACGGATAAATCTCCATAATTCACACCTATCTATATAATAACAATATATACCCCCGACTCTTGTCGAGCGGGGATATAAAAATAAACAATTAAGTAACGTCCTGCTTGTTTTTTTATTATTATCTATGTGAAGAACTAATTAAAATGGTTCAGTCTATTTGAAAATTTGCATGCCATATTTGTCTTTGTGGTCTGTCTTGGTCGTGATCATATGGTAGTTGGATTTACAACTACCTATGCAATCAGTGTCTATCACACTAACGCTGTGAGTTCGAATCCCGCTCGTGGCGAGGTGCACTCGATACAATATAATGTAATAAAGTTTGTCAGTTTGACTCGTGGCAAGTCCGTGGTTTTCTTCTGGAATTCCGGTTTCCTCCACCAATAAAGCTGACCGCCGCATAACTGAAATATTGTTGAAAGTGGCGTTAAACACCATAAACCAAACGAAATCCCCACTTTACCTTTGTCTCCAGCAGTTTAGTAATTCATGATTACTTTTCAGGTATTTGGTGGATACTAAATGGTTTAAGCAGTGGAAGAAATATGTTGGGTATGAAAGTTGGGATGCCTTTTGCGTTGGACAATCAAAAGCTTATCCAGGGCCAGTGGATAATTCACCATTGATTGAAGGTAATGATAAATAAAAATAAAAAACTGACAGTTTTAATAGTTGTTTTAATTTAATTCTCAATTTTAGGACTTTTGACAAGATTAGGGCTTAATCATTCAAGTAGGATTTCTTTTTGTCTTGAATAAGTGTTACAAAAGCATTAAGTTGAACATGTATATGTAGCCGAATGAATGCTGCAGTGTTGTTTAAATAGAAAACAGTCATTGACCATGTTTATCTGCACAAACCTTAATTAAATTTAAATGTCAATTAAAATTTAATTGACACTGGAAAATACTTGAAATGAACATGAAATTAATTTACACTTGAGGTTTAATTGAGGTTTGTTTAACACAGTCCATATTTTAAGATATATTGCAAATCAAATAAAAATTACAACTGAATTTCAGAAGAAAATGGAAAGTTAAAGGAACATCTAATAGATGAATTAAATTACATGCTGTTT